>QRFB01001932.1:32377-58544 GCA_008931105.1 Oenanthe javanica | reverse complement strand
TAGAAGGGGGGTTGAATGCGATACTGACAACAATTTAAAATTCTTTTCAGAATTTACGGAATTAAATTATTGCTTAAGCTGGGGGTTAGAATCCTTGTAGTGTTTGGGAGGCTTTTTATTTTTATGATATAACATTGTAAATATAGAAAATTAGCAAGTAAGTAAACAAGATTCAAGTTAAATACGTATATCAAAACTTGAAAGGGTGTTACAATATCCGGTAGAATAAACATTTAATTCCTAGAACTAATTTGACATGAATTGTTCTACTTAAGGAATTAAACTCAAACAAGCACAGAAAGTATGTGAATATGACGTTGCAGACAAATTGTTGAATTTGACTGTTTTTCTACTTCGGAAAAATGAAGACAATCTCCTCATATTTATAGAGGTGGAAAGCCATCATGACTTATCCCAATATGACCCTTTTCACCTAAAATTAACATTTGTATGACTCATAAAAAGGCTGAGCATGACTTATAATGGTCGGTATGACTCATATTAGAATTCGGTACGACTCACTGCAAAAGTGCTCGGTATGACTCATTGCAAGTGGCTTCGGTATGACTCATAATGATTAGCTCGGTATGACTCACTAATGATTAGCTCAGTATGACTCATGTTTAAGTCATATTGAATCATTTCTTTTATAGTAAATCAATTCTACTTAATTTAATTAAATAATTTATGAATTAAGTTAAATTCAGACTTGAATTAATTTAATTAAATAAATTAAATAATTAACTTAATTTTAATTGTATAATTAACTTAATTTTAATTGTAGAATTAAAATACTATTAGGACTTATTTAACTTTGTAGTCCGTTTCAGTCTTTTGTCATGGAACCACTTCAGCTAGATGTTGAATATTTATCAATTGAAGTTGACACACAAATGTACTGTCTAGTTCATTTGTGCCATATTCTAATAAATATTCTTCATGTCTTTTAACATTTAGAATTAGTGGCCTTTTGTCTTTGCTTAGCTTTTCTGTCTTCCTTTTTTGTTCTTCTTCTTCTGGAATCTTCGTGTAGTAGTCACTTAAAATCATATATATCTTCTGAATTCTTATGAAATTACTACTTGATTATTTTTCACTGACGCTTGAACATATTAATGAACTTCTTCAGTGTTGGGTAGTAGGTTCAACTGAGTACTTTTGATTCTTTGGATTCTTCGTGACTAGTTGACTGTCTCCGTCTTGATTCCTGTTTGATATTTATTATTTACCGCTGTTTCTAGATTGAGTTGAGTTGTCATCTAATTATTAAAAATAGGTCTAGTCATATGCCTTTCACTTTCACAGAAGCAACTTAAAGAAAAGTTGAAGGCAGTCCCAAATAAAAACAAACCTAAAAAGGTGAAAAGAAATAGAAATGACAAAGTAGGAATTACTAAGGAGAATCACTATAAGTATATCCCTGATGCTCCTAGAAAAACTTGTTTCACATGTGGTAATTCTAATCACCTTGTTATTGACTGTAAACAAAATAAAAAGAAGGAACCTGAGAGACCTAGTTCAGAGACTAGAAAACAAACTAGATGTAGACCACAAAATCCCTGTTTTTATTGTGGTAGTTTATGGCATTCAATTTACACATGCAAAGAATATCATAGTTTGTATTATAATAATATGAATTGTTGCCTCAATTGAATAAAACTCCTATCTTTTCTAATCATGTTTTCAAATAAAAATATGTAATAAAAGCTGATAAAAGAAATATAACTCTAACAGTATAAACTCTGATAATGCAAACTCAGTTAACATAAACTCTGATAAAAATACTTCTACTGTAAAAGTTAACAAGTTTCAAAAGAAAGGATCCAAACTTGTTTGGGTCCCCAAATCTACTAATTAATTTATATTAATGATTGCAGGGATACAGGAAAAACATCCTAGTAATTGATAGTGGATGTTCTGCACACATGACTGGAAATAAATCTCTGCTTTCAGAGTTTGAGGAGAAGGCTGACCCAGCAGTATCTTATGGAGATAGCAATATAGGAAGAACACTAGGATATGACAATATTGTTATTGTAAATGTCATCATTGAAAATGTAGCTCTGGTTGAAGGACTCAAGCATAATCTGTTAAGTGTGAGTCAAATGACAGACATAGGCTATTATGTGGAATTTCATGGAACTCATTGTGAAGTGAAAAGAAAAAAGGATGGCAAAGTGGTCCTCATTGGTTACAAACATAATAACTTATTTGTAGCTAACTTGGAGGTAAACTCTGATGGTCCCTTAACTTGTTTACTTGGAAAGGCACCATCTTGGGAAAGCTGGAATTGGCACAAAAAGTTGTCACTTGAACTTTGGAAACATAAATGAATTGGTGAAAAAGGATCTAATAAGAGGTCTTCCAAAAGTTCATTTTCATCCTGATGGACTCTGTGATTCATGTCAAAAGGCCAAACAAAAGAAGACACCTTTCAAGAGCAAAACTGAAAATTCTATTGATCAACCTTTTCATCTATTGCATCTTGATTTATTTGGTCCTGTCAACATAATGTCCATTGGAAATAAGAAATATACTCTAGCGATAGTGGATGATTACACAAGATTTACCTGGGTGTACTTTTTGCATAAAAAGGATGAAACAACTGAGAATATTTTTGATCATATCACTATGATTGAGAATGGATCACCACACAAGGTATAGAATCTAAGGAGTGATAATGGAACAGAGTTTAAGAACTCTACAATGGAGGAATTCTGCTCAGCAAAAGGAATCATTCAACAATTTTCAGCACCTGGTACACCTCAACAAAATGGTGTAGTTGAAAGAAAGAACAGAACTCTCATTGAAGCTGCCAGAACAATGTTAGAAGGAGCAAAACTACCTACTTACTTTTGGGCAGAAGTTGTGAATACTGCATGCATTACTCAGAATTGCACCTTGATAAATAAACATGGAATGACTCCATATGAAACAATGAAAGGAATGAAGCCAAATGTGAAATATTTTCATATATTTGGAAGCAAGTGTTTTACTCTCAAAACACATCCTGAACAATTGAAAAAGTTTGAACTCAAAGCAGATGAAGGTATTTTTGTTGGTTATGCAACAACTTCTAAAACTTCTTCAAGGGCATTCAAAGTGTTTAATCTAAGGACCAGGGTAGTCATGGAATCTATTAATATCTCTTTTGATGAAGGAAAAATAACAGGGTTACATGATGAAGATGCTCAGGAATCTCTGAGTTTTGAAAATAAATTGCAGAACACAAACTCTGATAAGCTAAACTCTAACGAGATAAACACTGATGAGCTAAACTCTGATGAGATAAACAATGATTCCTTAAACTCTGATTTAGACATAATAGAAACAGAAATTGAAGATTTTGTACATGTTGAGGGGGAGCAACATCAATCATTTACAAATATTAGAGAATAAACCTCAATTATTGAAATATCATAGTCTGATCAAACTCTAACAAATACAAACTCTGAAACCCTAAACTCTGATCAATCAAACTCTAAAACCACAAAAATTGATCACTCAAACTCTGAGTATTTAAACTCTGATTCATCAAACACTGATGGAAGCACAACTTCAGGGGGAGGATCAACATTTACAGAGGAATCATTCTATGAAGGCACAAATCATGGGGGAGCATCTAGTTCAAGAAATTTTCCACATCCAAAGAAATGGACCAAAGATCACACACCTGATTTGATTATTGGTGATCTTGAAAGTGGAGTACAGACAAGAAAAGCTACTCAAAATGAATGTCTATTTCATAGTTTTCTTTCTCAAACAGAACCAAAGAAGGTTGAAGATGCTTTGAAGGATGCAAATTGGGTTACTGCAATGCAGGAAGAATTAAATGAGTTTGAAAGAAATAAAGTTTGGACCCTTGTTCCAAGGCCAAAGAATAGATCAATTATAGGCACAAAGTGGGTGTTCAGAAATAAGACAGACTCTGATGGAATTATAACAAGGAATAAAGCAAGACTAGTTGCCAAAGGTTACTCTCAACAAGAAGGTATTGATTATGATGAAAATTTTGCACCTGTAGCTAGACTTGAAGCAATCATAATCTTTCTTGCTTATGCTGCACATAAGAAATTCAAGGTCTACCAGATGGATGTTAAAAGTACATTTTTGAATGAAGAACTTGAAGAAGATGTATATGTTGAACAACCACCTGGCTTTATCAATCCAAAATATCCAAATCAAGTTTACAGATTAGATAAAGCTTTATATGGCCTCAAGCAAGCACCAAGAGCCTAGTATGAAACTCTAGCTCAATTTCTACTTGAAAGTGGTTTCACAAGAGGTACAATTGATAANACAATTGATAAAACCTTGTTTTATAGAACTCAAGGTAAGGATTTATTATTGGTTCAAATATATGTTGATGATATTATATTTGGTTCCACTAATGAGAAACTCTGTGAAAAATTTTCAAAGCTAATGTAGTCCAAGTATCAAATGAGCATGATGGGAGAAATGAGTTATTTTCCAGGGTTGCAAGTAAAACAGACTGATGAAGGCATTTTCATAAATCAGTCCAAATACACAAAGAATCTACTCATAAAGTTTCAAATGCAAGACTCTGCATTTGCTACAACTCTAATGGCTACTGCAACCAAGCTTGATCAAAACACTGGTGAGCTTGTATATATTACAACATACAGAGGCATGATTGGATCACTTCTCTATTTGACTACTAGTAGACCAAATATCATGTTTGCCACCTGTCTATGTGCTAGATTTCAGGCAAATTCAAGGGAACCTCATTTGATTGTTGTTAAGAGAATTTTTAGATATCTCAAGGGCACCATCAATCTTGGCTTATGGTATCCTAGAGAGTCTGACTTTAAATTAATAGGCTATTCAGATGCTGATTTTGCAAGATGTAAAATTGTCAGGAAAAGAACAACTAGGAGTTGTCAATTCTTAGGTGAAATAATTGTCTCATGGTTCAGTGAGAAATAGAAATCTATCTCAACATCAATAGCAGAGGCTAAATATATAGCTGCAGGAAGCTGCTGTGCACAAATTTTATGGATGAGAAATCAACTGTTAGACTATGGTTTGAACTTTTCAAAAATTCATATGTATTGTGATAATCAAAGTGCTATTGCAATGATAGGAAATCGAATCCAACATTCTCTAACAAAGCACATCAGTATTAGATATCACTTCATAAGGGAACATGTCATGAAAGGAATAATTGAAATGCATTTTGTTCCCTCAGATCAATAGTTAGCAGACATATTCACCAAGCCTCTATGTGAAGCAACATTTACAAGATTGCTTTCTGAATTAGGAATGGTGACAAGTGGCTCAACTCCAGATAGCAAGTAGCAGATATCAGTGTTTATGATAAACTCTGTCAGAGTATGTGATAAAATATGATGGAAAATAAAGTAAACTCTGATCATTGGAACATCTAATCTCTGATCAAACAGCTATCAGTGTTTATGGTAAACTCTGTCAGAGTATGTGGTAAACTCTGACAGAGAATGCAAACTCTGATTACTCTATACTCTGATTGCTATATACTCTGATCTAAATCTACATGCTAAACTCTAAGATATTATTTATGACATCATAATTATTTATGTGACATTATATTTAATCTCTGATTGGAGTAATCATTAGGGCGCGTGTATTTCATGAAAAACGATTCATATTTATACACAGATATACACACATATGTTGTATTTTGAGAGTTGCACTACTCATTACTCTGCCACTCAAAAATTGCCACGTGTCCCACTAAAGAGTATATGCAATTGAGAGGGAATAGTTTAATTCTTATTTTCACTTTGAATTATTCACCTCATCTTTTATTCCTCTCTTTCTCTCTCGTTTACTAAACCCCTAATTTTTCATATCTACAAATCTCAGTTCTTCAATGGCATCTAAAGGACTTACTTTTCAAAACTATTCATTTACTGCTACTAATTACATCTCTCTTTTGAGTAAGACAGAAGCACCACATGATTTTCATGTAATTCAAGATTTTTTACAGAACAGCTATATTGGGTATGCTCTTCAGGAACCCAATAATTTCTCTACTCAATCTCTGATAAAAGTCTGGTCAACTGCTAAGTTCAACAATGCTGGTGATGATGAAGAGCCCATCATCACATTCAAATACAATGGCATTCATTCAATAATACCAGAAGTTGTTCGACAAGCCCTTCATCTTCCCGAAGTGGCTGAATATGATGATATTGTTGGGGATGAAAAAATCAAAGAGTTCTTTAAAACAATAGGCTATGGTGGAAGTCTATCAAAGTTGAGAAGCCTCACTAGGCCGAATCTAAGAAGAGAATGGAGCTTCTTCTTTGACTGCATAACAAGAGCTTTCACTGCCAAATCCACAAACTTTGATGCAATTCCACAGCTGTCACAACAGATTGGGTATTCTCTGACCCATAACTTACAATTTAATTTTCCTTATTTAATAATTAAGTAGTTAGCTAGCAAAATTTGTGATGATGCTCATACTGTATACTTTGCTAGATTTTTACAGTTAATTTTTAATTATTTATTTCCTGATATTAGCTTTGAGAATGATCAGATTTTAGTTAGTTTTTGTATGAATTAAATAATATTTACTGATCTAACAAGGAAGGATGCAAAGAAAGAATCTGAAGGTAAACTCTCTAATCTCTTTTATCCCACATGGGTCAGGCTTATCTTAAATCAGAGAATGCCTACTGTGTATGGAAGAGAGTTCTTATCAGTGACTGTGAATCAGAGTTTATTAACCTCTGATTCTAACCTAAGTCAAAATCCAAACACTGATACACAACAACAACCAACCTATGCAGTCTCCCAAAAGACTATAGTTGTAAAACACACCTTTCAACATTAAGGCCCAAGCAACAAGAGGAAATGAAAGTCTGTTTCTGATTCATCTCTAAAGAAAAGGAAGTTGATTGATGAAAATACTGATTCTGATGACAGTGGTGAAAGACTGGTATTTCCTGTAAAGAAGAATGTCAAGAAGGCTTCTGAGATTCCTCATGCACCATTTATGAAGCCATTCAATGTCAATCCAATGCCTGAGACCAAAAAGAAAAGAAGAAGATTGGTTAAGGCATCAAACTCTGAAGCAATAAACTCTGACAATCTCTTAAACTCTGATAAGCCAAACTCTGATCAACATCAAGTAATAAACTCTGATGCATTGATAAACTCTGATAAGTTGGTAAAATCTGAGTTAGCTGGTGATAATGCTAATGTCGATGCACATACTGCAAGTGAAGCTGCTCCATTTATAGTATCTGATTCTTCAATTCATTCACCCAAGCAAAATTATAAAGTGGATATCTTATGAAAGAGTAAGGGAGCTAGCAGAGGAAGTTAGAAAGGAGATGGCTAAAAAGAAATCTAATACAGTATCTCCAAGTTCAAAGCTCTTCTCAAGGACAAAAAAGAAGAAGACATTTTCTTTTGGCCAGGACACACAAGAACCTACCTCTCAAAGTGAGGTAGCAGCCATTACTAGGCCAGGCACACAAGAACCTGTTGCTCAAAGTGTAACAACATCCACCCAGGAAGCAGATGAAGCCAGCAGAGATCAGGGGTACAACCCACAAGAACCTTCAACTCAAAGGGTTGAAGAAGTTGTTAAGGCCCCTGCCACACAAGAACCATCCTATCAAAGTTTGGATGAAGGAAATCAATCAATAATGGAAGATCTTGTTGCTGTTGATGCTGAGAAATCAAACTCTGAGACAAATCCATTGGCTATCTCTGATGCTATTTTGGTGCAACCCATTTCTGCACAGCCTTTGGAAACTCCATCCGCTTCAACTACTACTCAAGGTATAAACTCTGACTTTTCTTCAAAATTTCTATTCTCTGATATTATAAGCTCAGAATTTATATTCCTTACTTTTACTACTGGGATGACCATTGATAGTCCTGAAAAGGGTACCCCTATTCATGTGACCACAGAACTCCTTTCTCAACCACCTCTTATTTCTGTAGGACAATGTGATTTGAGCCTTTCTAGTGAGCCTGAGGTAAAATGTGTGAAAAAAAGAATTAATACCAAGAGGCAAACACAAGATCTGGCAAAAGGAGAGATAGAATTGAGAAAGAAGTTAGTTATTTCTAGTGAGCAAACTCTGACTATTAAAAGTTATGATATGTGTGATGTGAGAAGTAATGAGATTACTTTAAAAGAAATGAGTGATTTAAGATGTTCTACTATTTTTCCAGGTACTCAGAGTATGACTGCTTCTCAATCCTTAAACTCTGATTTGCTAAACTCTGATCTTGCTGCAAACTCTGATAGTGAAGATGCATTCTCTGATAAGCCGATATTTGAAGATGAGGAGGTTACAGATCTTTCAATTCCCTACACATAAAGGTACAGTTCCAAGAAGTGGCATGTAGATGCATTTGATGCACATGAAAGATTGAGGATGGAATATCCTGATTATATGATTGTTGAAACCCTCAAGGGTGAAATTGAAGCTGCCTTGGATGAAGAAGGTGTCAAGAGGGATTTCAGTTCAAAGGCAGAACCTTCTAATGAAGATCTTCTAAACTCTCATAGACAATCCATCTAGGATATGTCTTGGAAATTTCCTAGTGAAGAAATTTCATGGCCTCATGTTCATGAACTGATCCAAAAGGCTGACAATGAATTAAACTCTGGAGAAATGAAGACTATTTTGACAAAAGGTCTTCACAATGAAGTGTGTGATTTGAAGGATTCTGTTAGCAAAACCATTGCCTCTGTACAGACTTCTGTCACTAATTCTCAACATGCTTTGGAGTTGAAGATAAAGAACGTTTCTGCAAAACGATGTTTTAGAAGTCAAAGTTGATAATCTTTCTACTGTTGTCACCTCCATGTAAAATATGTTGCATACAATTGTGGACATCTTGACTATTCGAAAGGGGAATGATGTCAGAAAGGGGGAGAAGCCACAAGACAAATGCAAGGAGGATGTTATACAAAAATCTGATAAACCTGATGATAATGATCAAGGGAATCATAAGGATGGAAAACAAACTCTGACTCAACAAACTCTGAAGACTTCCTAAACTCAACAAACTCTGATTCCATCAACCTCAGGAATAAACTCTGATAAAAAGCAAACTCTGATGAATGCTGACATGGAATTAATAAAAAGGCTTGAAGAAGAAGAGAAGTCTGAGAAAATAGAAGAACAAAATTTAAAGGATGCAGAACTGGCAAGAAAGTTATTTGAAGAAGAAAATCCAGGAATGTATCCAGTTGTTGTGGAGGAAGAATTGAAAAAATCTGGTACTGACAATGCTCAAGTCCAGAAGAAAAAGAGAAGATATGTGAAAAAGACCCCAGCTCAAAAGAAGACAATTGTAAAGAAAACTGTTACTGATTCTACTCAAGCAAAATCTGTTGAACCTATACCTGTTGAAGTTCAAGCAAAGCCTGTTGAAATTCAAAAGCCAATTATTCAAGCAAATCCTACTCCTTAAATTTAGCAGAAACCTCTAGCAAAACATAAAACTCCTCTTACTATGTCAGGAACAACATTTCTCCCAGGTGGATCTAGCTTTGAAGATGAGGAAGAAGAACAATAATCTCTAATCAAAAAGAAAAAGCTTGATCTTCTGTGGACAAAAACTCAAACTCTGACTCTCAATGCCAGACTTGGTAAAAACAATGATGGTATTGGTGATTCTCAAGCCAAAGTCTACAGGGGTGAAGCCAATACTTTCAGAGATCCCTTCTCATTAAAAGACAATCCTGGGGAAGATTTGACACAAGAACATCTTGACAAATTGAAATCTGTTAACATACTGAAGGACATTTTTGATGGTGCTCAAGTCAAAGAGAAGCTGCTATATTTCTCGGAGAATGGAAGAGTTTTGAAAATTACTGAAGAGGATTTAATTCACAAATCATCTAAAGAACTTGAATATGTTCTTTATCTCCTGAATGATGAAAATGAAGCTACTTCTAGGTGGGTGAAGATTCTTAAAGGAGTAATCAATGAGAAGAAGAAGAATGAGAGGCTGCTTATGATAAACTCTGAGGAGTATAAACCATGATACTTTTTAGAAGATGATACTGAGAAAGCAATGGCTAAAGAAGATGCAAAGGTCAAGATGGTGTTAGGAATTCCTACACTTATTTTAAATCCTGATGGAAAAAAGGCATGTTGCATTCCTTTAGATGAAAGGATTGAGAGATCATCAATATACAATTTGAGAGCTGCAATATTCCAAATTGATGTTTCTTCTGATCAAATGAAAGACTTGAAGGAGAAGCTAAGTGAATTATTAAAGAATGCTGAGAAGAAGCTGTTGGATAAATTTCTTACAGAAGATTTCTCATACAGAAGGATTTAAGTCAAGAAGGAAGATTCAAAATCTGATGTATTTGTCTCTGTTTCTGACATCATAAGTGAAATTTATGTTTTACTTAATAAATCATAAATTGGGGGAGATTGTTAGAAAAACAAACATTGATGCTGTCAGAGAATATTAGAACAGAGTTTATGTTGCTGACGTCATCAGAGTTTAGGAAGCTGTCGGACAGAGTTTACTCTATCAGAGAATACTCAATCAGAGTTTACTCTAGCAGAGAATGCTCTATCAGAGATTATCAAACCGACAGAGTTTATCATCAGAGTTTAATAAAGAAGGAAACAGACAAATCAGAAATTGATTTGGATAGTGAAAAATGAATTCAAATACAAGTCTAATTACTTTATGAAATCTATTCTTATCATTATCTGTTTTGTAATTTGATTTTGTAACTGTGTTTATATAAACACATAAATAGGTTAACATTAAAACAACACACAGAATTATATTTTCTTATAACCTAGTAGCTCTTAAAAACATTGATTTTCTTGAGAGAGTTTTGTATTCAGTTCATTATCATTAATACAAAACAGTGTTTTTTCTATATACTTGTGTTCTTGATCGATTATTTGGTATCTATTATATTCAACTCCCTTCTATAATAAACTATTTATCTAGACTATTTATCTGAGCAACAATTTAGATTATAAATCATCAATTTCACGAGTTGCATCAAATATGTTATAGAAATTGTGGGTACCAGTCATTAACACAGTTTATGCATATAGAATGGCCACATTTAGGTAATACGACATTGGTACAGGCTTCCATGCAAATTCCACATTCATCATTTCTGCTAAGAACTTCATTAGAAAGTTTCCTCTTCTCCTCCGCAACTTTTCTAGTGGTTGATAGATCTATATTTAATACATTTTTAATACCTATTTTATGTTTGTTTTCGTAATTCTATTAGTTAATTAATTATATTTATTTTGTTTTGCATGAAATTAATTATAATTAGAATTGTAGCTGAAAAAAAGAAGAAAATACAAGGAAGATTGAGCTTCATTCTTATTTTCTTATTTTAACATCATCATATCGCATTCAAGTTGCTTTAAGATAGGATATATAATAGTTGCATTAATAGGGATCCGAGAAAATGAGTATAAGCAAAGTAAAGGAAAATGTGAAGGCAAGGAAATCATTGTGTGTGAATGAAGAATTCTTGGATAAAGTAGAGACCATAACATTGCGTCAAAGTAGCTATTCGGTTCGTTGAGGATATTGTCGGCATTCCATCATTATAAACCTATTGCAAATGAATATAGTATAAGCAGTGGCGGACGCAGGCAAACGGGTTCTTGGAAAATGGAGGGGCCAAAACCCCCGTGGTCTGACCGTCGGTCCACCCCTGAGTATAAGAGTCTGTGTCATATTATTAAACACTGAACAGGATTTGCGAAGCTTGAGAAACGAAGAAACTGAAATCAAAATTAGCCACACCTGGTAAACAAGTATCTGAAGCAGGCCTGGATAACTTATCACACTCTCTCTACAACTATAGTTCATCCACTCGACGAGAAAGAGCAAAATGGGGGCCCAAGCACTGTAATATAACTTCACCTAGATACCATCTCCTCCATTTTCTTCTTGGAGAGTAAAAGCCGTGCAGAACCAACATCAAAAGTGCAACAAAACTCAAATCTTCCTTGATGCTTGCAAATAATCATCAACATAAGTATATTTAAATGATAAAATCATATGGAAGTGCTATTGAACATTAATAGACCAACATCGTGGCATTAAATCTTTTCTTATAATATAGACGGATATAAAAAGGGGCACGGGACACACGTCACACGCTTAAATCACCAGTTTAAAAAATGCAAATTTTATATTTAATCTTGAAAGAGTAATTTAGTTATTTTTATTGGTAATAAATCACCATTATTATAATTTTATATCCATGATAAAAGTTTACAAATTTTTTGTTAGGGATTGTGGTGTTAATTAGGATACTTAGTCTTAATCTGAAAATAAGCTAAGTAAAATGTATTGTCATATGTATATTAACAGTATGTTCAAGCAGTCACTTGAAGAAAATATTTTTAAAGAAATACATTAGGTGATAGTATGTCTAATAATTATTGTCTTGTATAAAAGAATAAAATTGATTCATATAGTAGAAGTTCACAAAGTGTTCATGCACAGTATGGTTCAAAACTTAGAAATCAACATTCAAGTACTCAAGCCTATGACAACACAATTCAAGTGATAACACAATGGAACAGGCGACAATAACTATTTCCTCGACAGTAAACTTGACGGAGACTGAAGAACTGAAGACAGTTTTACTGACAGCAACATTGGCGGGGATAGTTGACAGTAGCTTAGTAGACAGTATATATGGATGAACTTCAAGGATTTACAGCGCAGTCTGCGGAGCCATATATACTATCATCAAGGTGAAGTTAGAAGTCGACAGTACACTTTTGGTGAAGCTGATAGTCTGTTCCAGGTAGTAGACTAGATAGTGAAAACATAAAGAATGATTTAGACATTTCTATCTAGTCTGTCAAGTCTACTACTGCAATTTGAGAGAAGACAAGCAAAAAGATAAAGTGTGCTCAAGGAGTCAAAGGTTTCTACATATCTCTGAACAACTTTATCTACAAATGGAATGAAGCCAAGGCTGAATAGGAAAAGCAACATTTTTATTTTAAGTTTTATTCTAGGACTAAGAAAAAGTACACTTGTAAGTGAGATATGTATTTCAGTATAAATACACATATCCCACAAGTATTTTCATTATGCAACTGAGCTAGAATTTCTCTCAAGTTTAGAAACATTAACAAATTCATTGTTATTATTTCTTTGTAGCTGGAATAACATTTTCAGTCAAGTTATAACAAACAAAAATAATAATATATTATTTTTGAAGTTTAAACACCCTGTCTTTATTTATCTGTTTTGATTGTTTGCATTTAGAACTAGTTAAATATTATTCTTGTTTGTTGTTAGGCAATAATTTGGATTATTTAACAAGTTGCATTCAACCCCCCCTTCTGCAACATTCATCACATTTAAAAACCGATATCAGAGTGGCAGGTTTAATATATCTAACTTGAAAAGATCCAAGATGAGTGCACAAAAAGTAAGCAGTATAAAAATACCCACCTTTGATAAAGAAAACTATAACCTCTGGAAAAGAAAAATGATGTTGTTCATAAAAAAAGTCAATCCCCTTTATCCTGGTATTCTTGAAAATAGCCCTTTTGTACCCCAAACATACATTCCAAAAACCACAGTATAAGGTGAAACCATACACGCCTACTAGGTTCCAAAAAAGGTCATAGAATATAATGACACTGAAAAGGAGAAAGTTGCCTTGGATGATTATCTTTAATTTATAATCATTGAAGCACTTAATAATGTCATGTACAATAACATTGTCAACTGTACTAGTGCCAAACAAATATAGGAAACCATAGAGGTACTATGTGAAGGTACAGAAGAGCTAAAAGACAATCAAAGGCAGATTCTAGTGTCTCAATATGAGGCCTTTATGACTAAATCAAGCGAGGGACTAACTGAGAAGTTTGAGATATTTAATAGACTCATAAATGACCTGCAAATGCATGAAAAGTTTTATGACAAGAAGAAAGTAAACATGAAGTTCATGTTGACACTTCCTAACCATTTGGAGCACAAAGTAGCTGCTATAGTATCTCTTGAAACTCTTTATGGTATTCTCAAAACATATGAGTTAGAGCTATTACAGAAGAGAGCTATCTAGTCTAGTCAAAGAGGAAAAATGGCCAACACATCAAATGCTCTAGTAGCTCAAGATCCAAAGATACTGTAGTTATAGGAGTCTCAATATCAACAACAAATCAGGATTGAAGAGGTTACTGATGAAGATGAAAGTGTTACACTTGAAATCAAGGATGGTGATGAAGATGAGTTCTACACCCTGGAAGAACGTGACAAAATGGAAAACAAAACCATGGCCTACATGGTAAGGAAGTTCTCAAACCTGATATTCAAGAAGAAAAAATCTTTCAAGTCCAAAGGACAAAGCTCTAGGTTCAACGAAGGAAACACATCAAAACCTGGAGGAAGTGGTAAAGGTGGATACAAGACAGGAATGGTAGACATGTCAAAGATAAGATGTTACAACTGTAATGAGATGGGGCATTTTACAACAGAATGTAAAAAGCCAAAGCAAGTGAAAAGAAATGACAATCACTATGAGGAACTCAAGGCAAAGTATGATGTTTTGCTCAAAAAACAACAAGGAAGGGCATTTGTGGCTGAAGGCAAATGCTGGGAATAGTCTGATGATCATGAAGAAGAATAGTATGGAAATCTAGCTCTAATGGCAAACTCAGGAGAAGAGTCACCTACTTCATCAAGTCAGGTACCCATTCTTATTACTGTTGATATGATTGCATCTCATTATAAGAAAACTGTTGAAAGTTTAAGTTCTGAAATCTTTAACACATATACAAGCATTCTAGCTGCTAACGAAGAAATTATTAAACTAACTAGTACTAATGAATCATTGAGATGCAAGAATGAAGAACTGAACTTAGACAGAATGCATTTGAGTCCTTACAACAAGAAAATGAGATTTTTAAGAACAAGGTAGTCTGTGCTTATCAGATTGAGGAATTTCTCAAAAAACAGATTACTGGGAATGAACTTAAAATCAAGGCTTCCAAAAATTCTTCTTCATTGTTAAAATCATAACATGTTGATAATACTGAAAATTAAAAGGTAGGTATAGGGTTTAACTATGAGAAGAAAAATAGTAAGAAGCATGCAGTAGAGGAAGACATTAAAATTGACAACCCTATTGTCAGACCCTCTATACTTAGAAAAGTTAGGAATCCCATATTCAAAAAGACTGAATTTGAATTTGATGAACAATTCTTAATCTTAAGGCAAAAATTAGAAGAAGAGCATGAAGCTACTATCAACAATAATTTGGAAACAAAAGTTACTGTTCTAAATCCCAAGACAGTAAGTTTTGTTTTTGACAGTACTCAAGGTCTAGAAGATGCTGGCAGTACTAGACAGACAGTAAGTTTTGAAGTTGTTGTCAAGATGGTAAGATCAAATCTTACTGTCAAGACAGTTTCATCTAAACTTATTGTCAACACTAGTAAGATAGTAACTTCTAAACCTGCTGTCATCAAGACTAAGAAGAACATGAATGGTAAGTTAGGAATAAACAAAAAGAACAATTATGGCTACAATCCTAATGCTCATAGAAAACTGTGCAATAATTGTGGTTATTCAAGTCATCTAACTCATGTCTGTACTAAAAACAAGTTAATGTAAAAAATGTTACTTCTGTTAATAGAAATCTGCATAGTACCCCATTAAAGAATATACAAGTTTCTTACTATAGAGATTTTGATTGCATTCCTTGTAAGTTGAACATGATGAGTATTTGCTTTAACAAACCAATTGCTACTGATCAAGTCCTCCTAAAGTTAGGATGAACAAGCCACCCAAAAGAAAAGCCATTAAACCAGTTATCAAAACTGAATGGGTGGCCATAGGAGTCATGCTCAAAGCTAAAGAAAGTAAATCAATTGATCCTAACTTAAATTTTGATTCAGCTAAGTATAATGGACCCAATGGAAATTGGGTACCAAAAACAACTTGAAAATTTTGCTTTGCAGGGCAACAGGAAAAATAAAAGAATTATGTGGATCATTGACAGTGGATGTTCAGGACACATGACAGGTGATAAAGCCCTATTATCCCAGTTCAAGGAAATGGATGGCCCTTATGTAACCTTTGGTGACAACAGCATTGGTTTCACGATGGGATATGGCATTCTGGAAGTTAGAAATTTAAAGATTGAGAAGATTGCTCTAGTTAATGGATTGAAGCATAATTTATTCAGTGTTACTCAATTCTGTGAAAGAGGATTCAAAGTGGGATTTGATCAGGACAGATGCTCCATTGTCAACAAGAAAATAGGAGAAGAAGCTCTTCAAAGTGTATGAAAATGAAGCTTATAAATAGCCGATCTTGATTCAGTTAGGAAGGACAAAGTTTACTGTTTCTATAGCAAAACTTCATCTTCTAAAAGTTGGTTGTGGCATAAAAAGCTCTCTCATTTAAATTTCAAAGTAATGAATTATTTAATGAAGAGAGAATTGATGAAAGACCTTCCTCAACTTTAATTCTATCAAGAAGGATTGTGTGAGGATTGTCAAAAAGGGAAACCAAGGAGAGTTACTCACAAAAGCACTCATAGTGGTTCAATCAATGAAGTTTTTCAACTTATTTACCTGGACTTATTTGGTCCTGTGAATGTGCAGTCATTGGTAAAGAAAAGATATGTTTTAGTGATGGTTGATGATTTTTCAAGATACATATGGGTGAGGTTCTTGACAACCAAGGATGAAGCTGCACAAGAAATCATTGATCTAGTAAGGGTTCTTGACAAGAATCCTAAGTACAAAGTGCAGATCCTAAGAAGTGACAATGGTATTGAATTCAAAAATAGTGTCATGGATGATTTCTGCAAAGACAATGATATCACTCAACAATTCTCTACACTAAGGACTCCTCAACAAAATGGTGTTGTGGAAAGAAAAAACAAAAATCTTATTGAGGTTGCAAGAACCATGTTGAGTGAAGCAAAACTTCCTACTTATTTCTGGGGTAAAACTATTAATACACCCTGTTACACTCAAAATAGGACTGTGATCAACAAGGCTTTTGAAAAAATACCCTATGAGTTACTTACAGGAAGGAAACCTACTGTCAAGTATTTGCATATCTTTGGAAGCAAATGCTACATCATGAAAGGCTCAATAGAGGACAAAGGGAAGTTTGATACTAAAGCATATGAAGGAATTTTCATGGGCTATGGAATTGAAAGAACTGCATACAGAGCCTATATCATTGATCACAAGACAGTGGATGAAAGTGTAAATGTCACTTTTGATGAATCCAAGTTTCTTAGTGTTGAAGGATGTCAAGAGACAGAGTCATTAGCCTTTGAGAATCAAGTTACTTGGAGGAGATTCATGGAGAATCACCAAGTATTGAACACACAATTTCTGGTCCAACCACAGTTCATGCTCAATCTCAAGAGAATGAATGAACTGCTTAATCAACAGATTTTTCTGGGAATGTTCCCATGACTAGTGGACTCGAGGAAATTGATGTTGTCAACAGTTCAAGAGCAAAAGATGTTGTCAACTAACAAGGTGCAGAAGACTCTATTGATTCACTAAGAGAAACAAAGTGGAACAGGGATCACAAAAATGATTTAATAAATGGTTATCCAGGAACATGAGTCAAGACTAGAAGAAATGTTGTAAATGAATGCATGTACTCATGTTTCCTATCTCAAATTGAGCCTAAAACCCTGAATGAAGCCGTACATGATCCAGATTGGATTAATGCCATGTAAGAATAATTTAATCAGCTTGAGAGAAGTTGTGTATGGGAGCTGGTGCCTAGACCAAATAATAAATCTGTGACTGGCACCAAGTGGGTCTATAGAAATAAAATGGATGACAGTGATATTGTAACTAGAAACAAAGCAAGGATGGTAGCAAAAGGTTACTATCAACATGAAGGAATTGATTATGATGAAACCTTTGCACCTATTGCCAGACTTGAAGCCATAAGAATTTTCTTGGCTTTTGTTGCATTCAACAACTTCAAAGTATTTCAAATGGATGTGAAAAGTACTTTCATGAATGAAGAGTTAGAAGAGGAAGTTTATGTTGAATAGCCTCCAGGCTTTGAAGATCCAAAAATATAAAAGTTTGTGTATAGACTCCTCAAAGCACTGTATGGTCTAAAGCAAGCACCAAGGGCTTGGTATGAAACCCTTTTCAAGTTTCTTCTTGAGAATAATTTTACAAGAGGGATTGTGGACAAAACTCGTTTCTACAAAAAGTATGGAAAGGATGTCATTCTAGTCCAAGTATATGTTAATGACATCATTTTTGGCTCAATAAATAAAGAACTGTGTAAGAAATTCTCCGAGTTAATGCAAAACAAGTATGAGATGAGCATGATGGGTGAATTATTCTTTCTTGGACTTCAAGTTTATTAAAAGAAAAGATGGAATATTCATTTGCCAAACCAAATATGTCCAAAGATATTTTGAAGAGATTTGACATGGAAGACTCATCACCTGCAAAGACTTCAATCTCAACATCAACTCAACTTGACAAGGATCCTAAAGGAAAGAAGGTGGACAACATGATGTATAGAGGAATGATTGGTTCTCTTCTCTATCTAACTGCTAGCAGGCCTAGCATCATGTTTGCTACAGGTTTGTGTGCAAGATTTTAGTCTGATCCAAAGGAGTCACATTTGATGGCAGTCAAAAGAATCTTTAGGTACTTAAAAAGCACTCAAGATCTAGGCCTTTGGTATCCTAAAGAATCCGGTTTTGACTTGGTTGGCTACTCAGGTTCAGACTATGCTGGTTGCATAATTGACAGGAAGAGTACAACAGGGAGTTGTCAGTTTTTGGGAGAAAGATTGGTTTCATGGTTTAGCGAGAAGAAGCATCTAGTGTCAAATTCAACTATAGAAGTTGAATATATTGCAGCTGGTAATTATTGTGCTCGGTTACTTTGGATGATGAATCAATTGTTGAACTATGGCTTGGCAATACAAGGAATTTATATCTTCTGTGACAACACAAGTGCAATAGTCATTTCTGAAAATCATGTTTAACACTCCAAGACTAAGCACATTGATATTAGACATTATTTCATTAGAGAGCATGTGGAACAAAGCACAATCAAGCTAGTATATGTGCCTAGAGAGAAACAATTTGCAGACATTTTCACCAAGCCTTTGGATGAAAAGATATTCAACATGCTAGTGAGTGAATTGGGTATGTTAAATGTATCATGTAAATGTATTTCTGTAGCAAGTTGATTTAGTGAGCAAAAACATTAGTTAACTGAAATTCACTATGAACTAATTTATTTTAAGTAACTTATTTCACATGGTTTTAATAAAAAAGTGTTGTCAAATGTCTTGACAGTGTTTTTTATTCATACTGTCACATAATAATAAGTTATTGTCGATTGCTTGAAAAAGTCTTGACAGTATAGTATGCGGGACTAGAACTTACTATCAATAACATACTGTCAGTATTCATTAACAGTACAGTTTATTAAATCCTCGCATAACATACTGTCAACAGTTATATTAGGGTTTGTTTATTCACAAATCCCTAATGGTACTGTCAAGAGTGTTTGTATTTTAAAGGCGCATGAGTTACTGTCGAACAAGGAATGGACTAAAGTTATTACAACTGTCATTTTAATCGATTTCCATTATATCTTGCAGTTTCTTTTTCACTTCATATAAATACAATCTTTAAAATTGCATTCATTTCTTACTTCTTCTCAAACTCTCTAAAATCTCAAACGCTCTAAACCCTCTAATCTCTCTCTATAACTTCGTCTTCTTCCTTCTCTTTCTCTCTAAATTTCTTAACCTCTTTTAGTTCTGTAACCATGTCTCAACCTCAAATCATTTACTCTCTTGCCCAAACCAACTTCACCACAATGGTTACGGTGGGTGAATCTGGAGAACCTTTCAAACCCTTCGTTGGATTCATGAACAACTTATACCTCTCTTATGCCCTAACTCAAAGCGACAACTGTGGAATTCTGTAGTTTGTGAGGGGGAGCATGTTAGGTCCCGAAGTATCGTAGAAGGGGGGTTGAATACGATACTAACAATAATTTAAATTCTTTTCTGAATTTTCGGATAAATAAATTATTGCTTCAGAGTGGGTTTGGCTATTTGTAGTTTTTAGGAGAGCTGCTTACTAATTTTCTGTCTGTCCGGATAAATCAATTTGGTTCAAGAAAATTAGCAAGTAAAATAAACGGGACAAGATTCGGGGAATATATCTTTTATATATATACTCAGAGGTTGCTACACCCAGTTAAAATTATAACTAGTTCCCGAAAAACAAAGTGAGTTCTTCGCTACTAACACAGAAATATAAGTCTCAGTTCCTATACAAATATATCTAAATTAGTACAAGGAAAAAACTGAGTCCGTAGGGAGTGATATCTAGGAACCCTGAGCATTTTTCATTAAAGAATCGGGGTCCTAATATCTGACCGGGAGCAAGATATGGGTGTGTATAACTTGTATCTTCTTGCTCCGGCCATGGCAGTTGCTCTCTAAATATTTGTGTTGAAGAAGACGACTTTTGAAATGAGTGGCTCTCATTTTCCTATCTATGTAGTCTTTAAATCAATAAAGTAGGCTGCTTTTGTGAGTGTCGAATTCTTCTCCCCTGTATGTTGACTTGAGTTGACTTTGAGAAACCCGTGGATATATTCTAGGAGTCGAATATTGTTTCCATGTATTAGGACTTAGAAAATATTCCAGTCTTTCATATGTGTCGATTTTCATGGCCTTGCAAGTTGACTTTGACCACATGTGTCGAATTCCTCTCCATGTATTTTTTTAGAACAATTCAAGAACCCATGTGTCGAATTCTACTCCATGTACGTGCCTTGAGAGATTTTGAATTCTATGTGTCGATGTTTTGGTGGTTAAATGGTCAAACTACCATTTAGTCACCAAAGTTTGTACATCTTGCGCTCGGTCACTTGCGGTTTGGTCACTTGCGGTTTGGCTGTTGAGATGTTTCCGTTCTTCGACTGTAGTTCAAAAACTTTAACTTTTCGTACTAAACTTGTGACACTTTACACCCTGTACCCTTTGAGTTGTTTAGCTATTTGGTTGTAGCCTCTACAAATCACTTTTCGTACCTTAATAAATAAACGTTCTTTCCAAGTACGTTCTTCAACTTAACAATTCTTCTATATATAATACTCAGATTCCTTTCACAAACCGCTGATGCCTAGTGCAACTGGTTTGGTTCACAAACGACTAACTTTAATTCAGGTCTTCGTATTATTGCCTTACATACATTGTTAAGTTTGCAGCAACTTCATTGTTTCGAACACTAACTGTCAATAAACATAGTACTTTCACTGGAACCTTTTATGGTACTTAGACAACGTCTCCATTACTACCACAATCTTGAATACTTCATTCTCTATTCTTCACTGACGCTTGAACATATGAATGAACTTCTTTCAGTGAGTATAACTCCAAGACTGTAGTTGTCTTCTTTAACCTTTGCATTTACCCTGTCTTCAATTCTTTTAGATTCTTATGCTTCGAATACTGTCTATCTTCAATCAATGCTTATACACTGAAATCTTCTAGTGGCACTTTTATACTAAATCTTCAACATTTCCAGAATTCTTGTGTAACTGAAATGAAAGATGTTTGTTCCTCTAGCACTGAACTGATATTCATGTAGTATCATCTTCATTTCTATCTGTTTGAGCTCTCTCTGCTTCAAAATCCTTCATAGTTTGAAATTAAAGAACTTATCAAAAGCAAAGCTTCATAAGAATCAAAATTCCTGGGAACGTCTTCAGTAGAACATAGAACATAGCTCAAGTAATATTCTCCCCCTGAGAATGTGATTTTTCTTCTTTATATTCATCTCCCTTTAGATGAACAATGGAATTTTCACTTCTTTTCTGTATATCCCACTTGGATGAGGAATCCTCCACTGACAACTCATTTCAAGTATAAGATACAGTTTCTTGATTCTCCCATATTCTTTTGTTTCCCATAAGGATCAGAAGATAAGATTTTCTTCTTTTTCTTGTCTAAATTATCCCCCTAAGGATATTAACTTCTCACATTATCCCCTTTGGATACGAAGATAAGACTTTCTCTTTTTTCTTGTCTACTAAATTCTCCCCCTTAGTTGAGGAATCCTCTACTGGACCATAAATTTCTCATGGCTTGTTTTCCAAAGAAGGTTCTCGTATGTCATTAATTGGGAAAACATGGTAGCTTTTCTTTCAGAAATAATAAGTAGCAAGGGTAAGTATTTGGTATATGGTTTCCTCACTTCTACTACGTTCTGTTGGTGTTTACACTTAAGTGTCACCTTGAAGTGTTTTACTCTTTCTCTCTCAATCTCTCACTCAAGCGAATCTCTCCCTCGCTTTCACTCAAATGTTTCTCTCATTACTTTCACTCTGCATTCCAAATATATCCTTCTATACCTGTAAGTGAAATCCGTCAATTCATTTATATTCTCATCACCTGATTCATCAGAATGAACTGAATCACTATCAAGTGGAGAATTTCCTTGTAGAGGTGTTTTTGATCTATCATGCATAAGCATTGTCTCAGCAGCAGACTCAATAGCTATTGCTAAATCACTATATAGTGGAGCATCACCTCTTTGAGATGGGTTATCCCAAGATATTAAAATCTTTTAGGGAATACCGCCTTGCTCTATCAAGGGGTTGCCTCACACCTTCTCCGTAAACGGGAGGTAGAATTCCCTTTTCAGGGTCTAAAAATGTTCCTTCTAGGAGGGTCATCACGTTGGATTCTGAAATGAATGGCATTTGAGAACCCGTGATTCCCTCAATAGCCTGTGAAGGCATGTCCTGCACAGGATCTACCTGTGAAGTCCCTGCTGTCTCAATAACTTCACCTACCATAACAAATGGTAAATAAAGAAGTTAAAGGATGTTGCATGTACCTCTCACTGTGCACTCCTTAAAATGTGTACCTAATGATTTATCTGTTTAGGCTTACCATCAGCGTGAGGGTCAGTGGTGTGCTTGACTCATTACAAGGTGCTCCGGCTGACGAGCGAATGTCAATGGACTCACCCTATTGAGAGAATGATTCCAGAGACAGTTTTATTGCCTTTTCAGCTCTGATCCTTTTGAGAAGATGCAGATGAGTTTACAGTTACCTCAGTTTATATACTACTTTTCTTCTCTTGAGGTAGAGTTGTGGGTGCACTTCCAACTTCATCCTTATTTGCTGCATCAAGTGCAGTTTCTCCCTTATCAACCTCTAACTTAAAAAATTTCATTATATCTCCAAGGGTTAATATATGAAAGTGGATGAATCAGTGTTTGGTAATATGGCCTGGGTAAGAGATTGATGGGTTTTCAACCTCTTGGCTAACTTCTAAAGCCACTGGTGGCTAAACGGATAGAGTCAACAAGACAGATAATCATCTTAACATTCCCAAACTTATTTTTCATCTCAAGGAGAAGGAAAAATATGAGTAGGAATGATAATAGATTGCATTAAAGCACTTTTAACAAAAGAGTGTCGGAACTAAAGATTTATCAATAAGAGCATCATACAAACTTTTCTTTACATATCCCGTAATAAAACGCGGGAAAGTGTATCAGAGAAGAAAGTTTTTATCCCTTATGAATTTCTTGTAAGGCAAACTTCCCATAATAAAATGCGGGAATTTACACCAAAGAAGGAATTCAACTCTCTTACCAAAATTTATCTCAATAAAATGACTCATTTCCTTTAAACCTTAGCACTGTACGTTTTGAAAATAGTTTTACAAAACATCCTTATCAGATAGAGGACTATGATTTTCTGACTCATAGTACAATTATGATTTACATCATTTTCGTTCATCTGATAGTATCCTCATCTTAAAATAAATACATAACAATGGGGTGGATATATGCTTAGCAATACAATACAAGACCTTCAAAGCAACAACCACTGTTTAGGTACTTTGAATCAATGTGAAACATACATTGAAATAAGTGTTTGAAAAAAAATCATTTTACAAATGGTTGATACCTCGAAGTAAAAATAATTTCTCCGAATAAAATAACAGTCACAAAGTTTCTGCCACTTTAAAAGGAAAAATTAAGAGAGAAAAAGTTTTAAAAGATAAAAATTTTAAAAACAACTTTTGAGAGAGGATCAAAGATTTTGAGATTTAAAGAAGGATTATCCTCAAGAAAAATTGATTCAGATTCAAAGTTTTAGAAATCAAAGAAGGGATGTAAATTAAAAGATTTTCAAAAGAGAAGTTTTGAAAAAGAATTTTGAAGTTTTCTTCTCTAAAACTGATAGAAAAATGAATGTATCTTAGAATAAAATGTTTTGGAAAAAAAATAGACAAGAAATTTCTTTTAAATACATTCAGGTTTGAAACATGCAGTCAAAGAAAGAAAACTAATAGTAATACTCATCTAATACTAAACAGTTACCACAAACATGCATATATAAATCAAATAACACATGACAATTATTCAGCAGAACAATAAGCATTTGACATATTTTTATTATTAGTGATTTTCAGATAAGCAACACGTATTATCACTAATATTAAAAAAAATCACAATTAATTGCACGGAAACATTAACAAAATATCATTACTTGATATTTATCAATAATTTCAAAATGCAAGAAATTATGCTTCTAATATTTTATCAAATCAAAATTATGAAACTAATAAACATTGAATTACTTCAATCCATAATTTTAATAAGATAAAATAATTTCGCTAAATACTAAATATTCATAAGATTGAATATTAGCATATAACTTCCTACGCTATATCTAATAATCGTCACACTAGCATATTGCATTTATACGCATAACAATTATTAGTGATATACGTAAGCTCGAGAAAATAGTTGAAAAGAAATTCACAAGCCCTTTAAATATTGATATTTAATACTCATGGTTCTCATAGCAATTCCTCGCAAATAAAATCAAATTTAGAAATATTTCCTAAGTATATAAAATATTGAGAATTTTATACACTTTACTTAGAAAATACTTCAGTCTCCAATATTAGTGAATTTTGAAATATGCGTTAGTTACTTATAACATAAATTCTAAATAATATCACTAATACCAAAAGTGACACAATTATTTGTAATAAAATATTTAAAAGTATCAGAGCAAAATATGAAAACAATTAAGCAAGATATTATTGACTAATAGTCATTAAATATTTAACATACAAATAATTATGCTGCTAACTTATACTAGAAATTTTAACTACCACATATGCATATAACATTATAAACATGATAATTAAAATAGTAGCAAAAGCACGAGGTACTGGATTTCAAATAAATTCACAAGTCCTTTAAATATGGATAATTTAATACTTGTGAACTCATTTAAGAATTCCCTGCAGATGGGATTTTCAACAAATATGCACATAAATAATATTCCAATTTCACTAACGAACTTAGATAAAATTAATTCATCAAGTTATTTAATAAAGATATGCAAGTTATTCTGCTAAGGACAATCTCGAAAGAGATGATACCTGGTGTCCATGCGCTTGTTCCTTGGGTGGTGTAGAGAGTTTCCAGCAGAGTTGTTGGAGTTGAAGTAGTTTCCTTATCCAGAAGATCAGAGCATCACATTCACTAGTTACTTTAATTTATGCCTTTGCTGCAACTATGTATTGAGTGATTCTTCTCATTTCAACAAGAAATCAACTTCTTCCACGAAATTGACAGCTTCTAGGAATGACTTTCATGTCTTTCTTACAACCTGCATTATATATATATATATATATAGCCAATTAAGTTAAACCTAGTATCTTTAGGGTACCTTATTCTAAGAGTTGGTAATCCCTTAAGATATCTAGCAATTCATATCTTAGCTATAATTTTAGATTCTCTAGTATCCACTTGTTACACATATGCATATTGAGAATAAAATATATGGTCTTTATTCACTTGAATAAGTAATGAGTTGATCATGTACCTACTCTGCATTAACTTAACAAAAGTCTCTTGCCAAATTTTCGTTAGTAGACCCACGTATAATATAATCATGGTATACTTGCACTAATATTACATTATGTGTGTGACTTGTATTCTAGAGAGATATGTGTATAACGACTCTAATATAAAATCATTTTTAAGTAATTCACAGTTAGAGTGTCATACCATGTCCTTGATGATTGCTTGATTTCCTACCTTCGTTGTAGAGAGCTTGTGAAGAGAATGATATA
>QRFB01001932.1:0-32365 GCA_008931105.1 Oenanthe javanica | reverse complement strand
TGCATCATCTATATATATATAGCCAATTAGGTTAAACCTATTATCTTTAGGGTACTTGATTCTAAGAATTGGTAATCCCTTAAGATATCTAACAATTCATATCATAGCTATAAGATAAGATTCTATAGTATCCACTTGGAACCTTGCATAGGCATATTGAGAATAAAATATATGGTCTTTATGCAGTTGAATAAGTAATGAGCTGATCATACCTCTATAGCTTGTCACTTCAGTTCATATACCTGATTTGCCTTAATCAAGCTTAGTGGTATGTTGGCAAGAAGTCTTGGCAGGTCTAGAATCTTCTAAATTACGCGTCTTCAAAAGATCCTCGACTTATTTTAATTGCCATCATTCTTTTGAATTAATTGTAATCTAAAAAGAATTGTAACTCTTCCAACATGCTCATGTTGTACATACTCTGCATTTACTTAGCAAAATATCTCTTGCACAAGTTTTGTTAGTAGACTCACATATAATATAATCATAGTATACTTGAACATATATTACATTATGTGTGCCTTGTATTCTAGAGAGATATATGTGTATAACTACTCTAATATAAAATCATTTTCAAGTAATTAGCAGTTAGAGTGTCATACCATGTCCTTGACGTTTTGATTGAATCTCTGACTTCATTCATAGAGAGCTTGGGAAGAGAATGATATACAAATTCCAATGGATCTGCAACTTCAAAGTCCAGAAAATGTTTTACATCAACTTCAACTTCTAACTCATCATTCAGGAGTGCACTTGTTCACATTCATCTGATGAATATTCATGCTTGAATGCTCAACAAGTGCTAGGAATATCCTGCTATTAGGTCCTCATCTTGTTAGGCCCTAAAAAGATCAAGTCTCGTCTATGTTGCTTGTTGTTAGATCTTGAAAATCCTGAAGATTCTGTTTCCATCATCTTCGATACATTCTACTTGATAGTAACCTGTAGCAACCAGTTTGTCTTTGTCCCTCATAACAATGCCAATAATCATCCAGTTTCTGTAAACCATTACAATACCAATTTCAGCCTTGTCTTGAGGTCTGGGTTCCAGCTTCAATAGATTCTGCCTTCGAACTGATTGATATCATCTTCCATTGTAATCACTCAATCTGAATCAATCAGTGTATCTTCACTCTTCTTTGGGCTACCAATTGTTAACAATTGTTCTTTCCCAGAGAATAATCATTTACTTTACATAGCACTTCTAGCCTTTACTCCAAAATCCGGATCACTAAGAACTAGACTCCAGGAATGATTTTGACTTCAAACCTCTTGTCTTGGCAGATATGTTCTTGATATATTCCTTTGATCTTCATTGTGTTGAGTACAACAAGTAGATCTTTCTTTTATTTGCTCTCCCTGAGTTGCTGCTAGGATGTGTTGGAGATCCTTCACCTTATTCAGTGGATTCTGTTAAAGTTCACGAGTTATGTAGATTCACTACCATTTCCACTAATAGGATCTGAATCATCATCATTATCATTAATTCTTTCTGCAACCTCAGTTTCATCATCAGTATCTGAATTTGACTCTGACTAGATGTTAAACTTCAAAGATTCAGAATAATCTTTCATTTGAATGCTCGGGAGCTTGGTGTAGTAGGACGATACATTCAGACTTTCAATCACCTTCTGGTTTTCAATCACATACGCCTCATAAGATTTTGACTCCAATAAGTAGCCGAGGAAAATTGTTCCATGAGCCTTAGCTTCAAACTTGCCAAGATACTCATATAAATCTTCAATAAATATCAATTTCCTCCAAATACACGAAAGAGCTTCAGTGTTTGCTTCTGATTGGTCATTAACTCATATGATGTCTTTTCACGATCTTGTTGGTTAAAACAGCATGATGTGTTAATTGCTTCAGCTTCAAAGTACCTTTATAAGTACAGACTTCATTTAGAACTTCATTCGCGAAATTCAGTTCCAATATCTGACTTCAAAGTTCTCACAGCTTACTTTGCTTCCAACTTGATCTACCTGATGTGATCAATTACCATATGTGGTATATTATCTTTTGAATGCACGAACATCACCAACTTGTAACTAGAGTTATCACCAACTACCACTAAGCATATTTCTTCCATGACATAACTTGCTTTTGTGTGATGCTTTCTTTGACTTCCTTAACTGGCATACTTCACTATGTCCTTCTAGATAGATATCCATATGAAGCAGTCCTCTCACCAATTTCATCTTTATCTGAGAATCCATTGTCTTGATCAATAAGTGTGAGAGCTTCCTATGCCATAGCTAACTCTTTACTGATGAAGTTTTACTAAGAACCTCAATTCACCTTTGCATATAGAATCCATGTCAGTTACGAATAAAATTTCTCACTCCCTGTTGAATGAGCTTCCATCTTTCTTTCTTGAAATCAAAAACTTTTCCTTTTCAATGCTTTTCTAGAAAAACCTTTATAAAGAATTCCATAGTGCCCTGTAGATAGTGCTTAAGTTCGTCGACAAGAAAGATACTTCCAGTGATGACAGTTCTAAAAACATGATAGCCAAGTCCTTTGTACATCCTTTATTGTCATCTCCAAAGGTTACCGTTGGTCAGACTTTCTCAACTAACTGTGATATTAGAGCTTCAATCTTAATCATATGCCTCGTACAATAAATGTCACGAAATCATATCACTTTTCCTCTTTTGTTACATACTCTGCAATTATAAACGATTAAGCTTTTTAGTACTCAACTTCAATTGAGTCCATATGGGTTAGAGATATTGCTTTCAACAGTGGTA
Organism: Oenanthe javanica; assembly: GCA_008931105.1. Taxonomy (NCBI): domain Eukaryota; kingdom Viridiplantae; phylum Streptophyta; class Magnoliopsida; order Apiales; family Apiaceae; genus Oenanthe; species Oenanthe javanica. Next base: position 29,615 of record QRFB01001932.1, on the reverse strand, counting down.
ACAACAACTTTAATATGCATATTAAAAAACTCAGTACTATCTACTTTAATCATTCTACACAAGTGTAACAGATGTAAAACAAATTTAAAGATATTCAATAATTTTCTAAAAACACATGGAATAGAAGAACTAATAAAATGATTAATAATTCTGTGTAATCCACTTTTGTTGTTTTGTAACATTTTAACTATCTCTATTTACCTAAGTCAGTTTTAGATTAAACCTCAAATCTACAAATTTTACTGACTACTTAGATAATTCTACCATCTTTTAATTTTGTACTCCTTAACAAGCAATTCATGAAATGATTTGACATTTAAGTGCAACTATGTGAGTGGGAGCAAATCATATGAAAATAAGCACATAAACAATTTCAAGAATATGCAGAATATTTGAATAAAACATTATGAGCAATATCAAATTCCACATACACTTAATAAGTCATTTATTATAACAAGAACAAATATAAAATATCTAATATATGACCTGTTTGTCTATTTATCAATTTTCACAACATTAGTAGAGGTATTAAATCACAGAAGATTTAAATCAAGTTCAAGCAAATGTTTAAGGATACACCTAACTGTCTAGAACAACCTATCTAATTCTAGATATTCATTTTACTGCATAGTAGATCAAGTATGAAATGTACTAATTAAACTCATTGATCTTAGCATGCAATATCTCATTCTTAACAATCAATCAAGCATTTAAGTCTTAAGATGCTAACATGCTGGCATGAATGTAACACATTTCAGTACCTAATAATCATACAATTCTGAATTAGATAAAAGTATACTAGTTATAATGTGTACCTGTAAAGTGCTTAGTGATTCATCTCAAGTGTTAGTCATTGATGCCAGATATCCTTGTGGTTCATCAGTGTCACTGATAGAATCAGCCTTGTATTTAACTTCACCAACAAATATTTTCCCTTGTTGCATCCTCACTAATGTCTGATTATCCTGCTTCAACCCAACATAGTGTTTGTCATCATTTTCTTGTACAGGCTTCTTTAAACTGTGTAGCACATAACCCACAAATTTTTACAGTTGTAAAATCTGATCTTGTCTACTTTCAATAAACCATTTCTGTCTTCCAACCGCCTCTTGAACTGTTCTTAAAAATCTCCTATATGGAATCTATAGGTAAGGACCTTAGATTAAGAATTGGGATTCCGTCTGAATCTGATGTCACTGTACTTCCTGTTGCCCTGCAGGCTTGACTTGTCGTCCAGTTTCTCAAGGTACTCCAAGGTGTAAGATTCACTTATAACACCTTGACCACTACCTTGAGATACTACATCTTCAATTCAGCTTCTCGGATCATTTCATTTCTGTTCAGAGGTTCTCAGCCATGACTACAATCAAATTTGGTTCATGAGTCACAAATACAGTGGATATGCTAACAACATGTTTTACCAAATATTATCTTCTTCAGCTCTTGTTCTAGTTCATAAGCCTTTAGCACATAAATAGTTCATCTAAAGACAATGTGGTCATATCCTTATATCCTTGATGGTTGTAATCCTACGTTCCAGATGATCTGTAGTGTTAGCACGAACTTCCTATAATCTCCCTGTAAAATAATCTTTAAGGTTTGTATTGAGATGTCATGTAGTCCAGTCTGTTCTCCTTCACTACTTTAACCCCTAAGATTTTTCATCCAAAAATTCAACTTAAATCAACCAAAAACTGTATCCAAATTAATCTCTTCTTTTGCAGCTTCCAAAATATTAGTGGGATCCTATGGAGTAAACCTTTGAGGAAATTAATACCACCTCTTCTTCAACCGGTTCCAGAATTAACTTCATTGGATAATATTCAGCCAATTTTAGTTGTCTTCAATACCCGGAAAAATCTTCAACTACAAACCCTTGAACACCCTCGAATTAATATTTAAGAAACACTTGAATTTACAGAATTTTTTAATTTTCTTAGAAAATAAATTAATCAAAAATAAAAATTTACGAATAATTAATTTTCAAGAATATTTGTAATTTCTTAAAAATTAAAAATCCGTAAATTAATATTTTAAGAAAATTTTAATTTTCAAAAATTTTAAATTTTCTAAAAAAATAAATAAATCTAAAATTAAAATTAAAATTTAAAGGGTACAAAATTTAGAGTATCAAGCTGCAATCGGTGTATGTGCCGATAATGTAGTGCCTTGGACTCTCTGTGTCGATAATTTGCTGCAGTGCATAAGACTTGGAACATTTTGAATACACAAAATTGTCGCGCGTGTAGTACAAGTCACCCAATTCATAAACCATTCACATGTACCACTTGGATTACTGACCAACTGAATTTACCAGTGTCGATTTTGCCATGACCAAGTACTGCTTCCAAAATTGGACCAAAAAATTTATGTTTATTAAATTTAAATTATAAAATTAATTAAAATTATAAAATAAACTAATTAAAATTTATAATATAAACTTATAGAAGTTTATAAAACAAATTTTATAAAAGTTTATAAAATAAATTTAATACTAAAATTATAAAATAAACTAATTAAAATTATAACACAAACTTATTAAAATTTATAAAATAAATTTTATAAAATTTATAAAATAAATTTAGTAGAAAATTTATAATTAAATTTATTTAACAAATGTATCGACATAAAATTGCCTTGAAGAATTCACTTCAAAATCCAAATGTGTCGACTCCTTTACTTTAGCACTTGGGCAAATTTTCTTTGACTGAGAATGTGTCGACTAATGTATCGATTTTACATCACATATGCTTCCATGCAGTACCTAAAACTATTTTCATTCAATAGAAATGCGTATGTGTCGATAGATTTACACTGTGTGTTTGCCTTCATAGATTTCCAAGTCTTATTTAGTCGACACACACGCACATGACTTCTGGGTTTCTTGGGCGAGTAACATATAACCAAAATGGACCAAGTTAATTTGTTTAATAAATTTATAATAAAAAGTTTTATAAAATTTATAAAATAAATTAATTAAAATTTATAACATAAACTAATAAAAGTTTATAAAACAAATTTAATATTAAGTTTATAAAATAAACTAATTAAAATTTATAATATAAATTAATAAAAGTTTATAAAACAAATTTTATACAAGTTTATAAAGTAAACTTATTAACAGTTTTTAATTAAACTTATTTAACAAGGCCTCCTTCTGAGTCCAAACAGCTTCGGCACAGTGAGTTTCACTGAGCTACGGATCTTGATTTGTATATCAATCAGCAGGCTCTAATACCAATTGTTAGGTCACGAAGTATCGTAGAAGGGGATTGAATACGATACTAACAATAATTTAAATCCTTTTCTGAATTTGCGGATAAATAAATTATTGCTTCAGAGTGGGTTTGGCTATTTGTAGTTTTTAGGAGAGCTACTTACTAATTTTCTGTCTGTCTGGATAAATCAATTTGGTTCAAGAAAATTAGCAAGTAAAATAAACGGGACAAGATTCGGGGAATATATCTTTTATATATATACTCAGAGGTTGCTACACCCAGTTAAAATTATAACTGGTTCCCGAAGAACAAAATGAGTTCTTCGCTACTAACACAAAAATATAAGTCTCAGTTCCTATACAAATATATCTAAATTAGTACAAGAAAAAACTGAGTCCGTAGGGAGTGANTTCTTTGCTACTAACACAAAAATATAAGGCTCAGTTCCTATACAAATATATCTAAATTAGTACAAGAAAAAACTGAGTCCGTAGGGAGTGATATCTAGGAGCCCTGAGCATTTTTTATTAAAGAACCGGATCCTAATATCTGACCGGGAGCAAGGTATGGGTGTGTATAAATTGTATTTTCTTGTTTCGGCCATGGCAGTAGCTCTATCTATTTTTGTGTTGAAGAAGACAACTTTTGAAATAAGTGGCTCTCATTTTCTTATATAGTCTTTAAATCAATAAAGTAGACTGCTTTTGTGAATGTCAAATTCTTATCCCATGTATGTTGACTTGAGTTGACTTTGAGAAACCCGTGGATATATTCTAGGTGTCGAATATTGTTTCCATGTATTAGGACTTAGAAAATATTCCACTCTTTCATATATGTCGAGTTTCATGGCCTTGCAAGTTGACTTTGACCACATGTGTCGAATTCCTCTCCATGTATTTTCATAGAACAATTCAAGAACCCATGTGTCGAATTCTAGTCCATGTACATGCCTTGAGAGATTTTGAATTCTATGTGTCGATGTTTTGGTGGTTAAATGGTCAAACTACCATTTAGTCACCAAAGTTTGTACATCTTGCGCTTGGTCACTTGCGGTTTGGTCACTTGCGGTTTGGCTGTTGAGATATTTCCATTTTTTTACTGTAGTTCAGAAACTTTAACTTTTCATACCAGACTTATGACACTTTACACCCTGCACCCTTTGAGCTGTTTAGCTGTTTGGTTGTAGCCTCTACAAATCACTTTTCATACCTTAATAAATAAACGTTCTTTCCAAGTACGTTCTTCAACTTAACAATTCTTCTATAAATAATACTCAGATTCCTTTCACAAACCGCTGACGCCTAGTGCAACTGGTCTAGTTCACAGACGACTAACTTTGATTCAGGTCTTCATATTATTGTCTTACATACATTGTTAAGTTTGCAGCAACTTCATTATTTCGAATACTAACTGTCAATAAACATAGTACTTTCACTGGAATCTTTTCAGGTACTTAGACAACGTCTCCATTACTACCACAATCTTGAATACTTCATTCTCTGTTCTTCACTGACGCTTGAACATATGAATGAACTTCTTTCAGTGAGTATAACTTCAAGACTGTAGTTGTCTTCTTTAACCTTTGCCTTTACCATGTCTTCAATTCTTCTAGATTCATATGCTTCGAACACTGTCTATCTTCAATCAATGTTTATACACTGAAATCTTCTAGTTGCACTTTTATACTGAATCTTCAATACTTCTGAAACCCTGAAAGTCTTTACACATTATTCTTCACTGAGGCATGATCATATTAAAGAACTTCTTTCAGTGACGTGTAATAGACTTCAAAACTTCTTCTAATATCTTGATTCACTGTATCTGCCTTATCTTCATTTCTTCCTGATTTCTATGTAGGCGTAGTATTATTTACTTATCATGTTATAGTGTTGAGTTATCACGACTTCTGTTCATACAGCTTCATAATCTCACAAACAGAGCATGACTCAAGCATCATCACCTTTCAAATCAACAACATCTCCAACACCATCAATTCAACTCACATTAATGTTGCTCTCCACATAGAAGTTGAAGAAGGTTCGCTCTTTCAGGAACCTGCAAGTGAAGCTCAAATTGTGAAGTTCTTTATGATGATTGGGTATAATGGACCCAAGACAAGCCCAACCAGAGATGAGTGGTATCAATCAGGAGGGAAGGACAGAAAATACTTGATTAATGAGTGGAGCATGATTCTGGATGCTGTCACTCGGGCAATGTCTAGCAAGACAAACGGCTGGAATGAGGTCTCAGCCTACATCAGGAAAACTATGCACTCCATAGTGCATAATTACAGAATTGACATTGGAAAGATCCTAATGCCTCTGCTAAAATTAGTTCTTGGAAAGAAGGATAGCAGAAAGCCGGTAATCTACTATCCTAGATTCTTTATGCTTATTATTAACTCTGTATTAGGCATAATTAATCTTGATAATATACACTGCATGGAATCCCCCACACTAAAGAAAAACACACACTCTATTTCAACTAGCAAACCCCTAAATCCTGAATTGGGTTTGTTTATTACTGACCATATGCAGTATATAATAAACTCATTCAATTTAATAATTGTGGTAGATTTTAATGTGTTTTCCTTGAGTGATGAGAATGGTGTTGACCTCATCATTCCTAACCCACACTCTAAACCATATGAAGGTGTAAGACCTTCTAGAGTCTTCAAAACAGTAAGCCAAGAGCCTGACTCCTCTCAAAAGGATCAGGTTTCTAAAAGAAAGAGAACTCAAACCACTAGGGTAGAAACTGTTCATATGGTAGAGGGAGAAACTATACTAGATGTAGAAAATAAGGATGGATCTGTCAATGAACCCTTAGAGGGCCCTGTAATGCCTAAGAAGAAGAAGGCTAGGGTATCAACCTCTAAAGCCCAGTATATGTCCTCTCAAAAGGGCACAAAGTTTAATAGGGATAATAGCACATTTCTAGGTGTCCCCTCTCAACATGGGACATCTATTGAACTTGGCCAATCATCCATGATACCCTGTAAAGAGTCTGCACCACATATTGAATTCACTCAACATGAACCCATACTTGAAGATATTCACACTTTTGAATTTGAGCTTATGAAAAAATCCTCATTTCATTATGATGCCTCTCATTTTGATTTGGGGGAGCATCCTACCATGGAGTGTCTCTTTGACAGTACACAAGAACCTTCTACTCATAGGGTAGAAGATAATATCACTCCTTTGGTCAAGGATGTTGTCACAGCCTCAGATGCTGTTAAGGACACATGAAAAGTTGTTATCACATCTGACAGTAACATTTTTTTCTCAGAATCTGTCACAACCTCTGTTGTTGTTAAGGACAGGGTTGTTGTCACTCCTCTTGACATTAACTTTCAAGCTTAGGATGCTGTCAACAATTAAAATCTGGACATCACTTCTCACACTCCTGAAGCCCAACTGGTGAATGATGCCCAAGGAAGTGATTATGTTCATATCTCCACACTCTTCAAGGTATCTTCTAAATCCACTGTGCAAGGTGTACTTGCTCAGTCCCTTGCACCTAGGTTGAGTGAGAGAGAAAAAAATAAGAGAAAAAGGAAAGAGAGAAGTGAGAAGTGAGCCAAAAAGAAAAGAGGGGCAGGGAAAATCATTGGCAAAAGGAGAGGGCCTTGAGCATGGCCAAGAAAAATTAAATGAGGGAGCCACCCCATTTAAGGCATTAGTCCTTGAGAGTGAGAGTGAAAGGGATGATGAGATTATCCATAAAAAACCAGAGAGTGTGAGAACCCTAAAAGCCCCTAAATCCAAAACTAAACATGCTGATGAAAGGTTGAAACTCTTTCAAAGAAGGTGTCCAAATTATCCAAGAGGGTGGCAATTGTTGGCAGGAATCAACTAAAGTTGGTAGAGAAAATTGAGAACTTTGAAAAGTCCTGAATGAAGGCTTCCAGGTTGTATTTGATAAACTCAAAGAATTTGATGCTAAATTCACAATCCCTGCAGCTGTCAACTCAACTAAGGGGGAGAAGGGTGATGTGTTTGTGAGTATTGAGATTGTTGGGAGTGATAAGGAGACAGAAGATGCATCTCAGGGGGAGTGCCAATTAGAATTATTGTCTAAGGTGGTTACTGAGATGGCTGAAAAGCTTGGTGGTGATAAGGTGAAGAAGTCTGTGGAAAGACCTAAGGAGAAAGGCATAGTTATTAGGGAGAGTGTGGTGAAGGCCCATGTGGTGCATGTAGCTGGTAAAGGTAAAGACAAACTATTTCCTGAAAAATCTGATGATATAATAGTAGAAGAAAGGGAGGACATGACATAGGAGGAAGCCACAATGCTTATGATTGATGAAAATGAGAACATCAGTATCTTCCAGGATGCTAGCTTCAATCAAAGAATTAATGATCTAAGAAAATTATCCAACAGGGACCCCAAGAAATTCTCTAAGCTTATGAGGTAGTCAATAGTTGGTGCAGTAGTGTTGGTGTCCAGAAGCAACAAGTGGGTGATCACTGTGAGGGTGGAAGGAGGATTGAGCTGGTATATCAGTTTAGGTTACTTGAGCAGGCAAGAAGTTTCTGTCATTGAAGCCATAAGATTCAAGATCAAAATTGAGAAGTCCTGGTTGAATAAAAATCTCAAGAAAATGTTGTTGCAAATGGTGAAGGAGAAACTGCCAGAAATCACATATGATCCTCTAAGCATCAAGTATTGCTACTGAACTGATGGAAAGTACAGATCTATGAATCTTGAAAGAGTTAGCCAAAGCAAACCAAGAATTGTAATAGATGCTTCTTATGAGTACTTTGCTAAGTTGCCTCAATCTGAGGAAGTAATACAGGTGGTCAGAATTCTGAAGCAGGAAGTAGAAAGATTTGAAAGGAAGAAGGTTGAGAGATTGGGAAGGAGATATGATGGAGGTGATGAAAATGATTATGGAAAGCCTGATGGTGGTGCAGGTAGTTCCAAGTCCAATAATAACAATGATGATGCAAGGACCTCTGGAACTGGGAATAAGGATGGAAAAGATGATGAGATTATTGGTGAGATAGAAGGAAGAGTCTTGAAGCAAATAGTTCTTGCCTTTGAAGCAGATAAAAATGATGTTGTCAAAGAAGGTGTTGTCAAGAGTCAAGAATCTACTGTCATATATGGTTTACATAAACTTTAATAGATACTGTTAGGAGTGATAAGGAAGAAGATGCTATCAAGATCACAAAATTCTACTATCACAGACAATGTGATAGTATTTCCACTTGAACTTACTAAAGAGATGAAAAAAGAGTTACTATCAAATAAGCTTGTGCTTAACAAGAAGAGAATCATATCAAGGGATGGAAAACTCAGAGAAGAAAGGTATTATGCATTTATGGCAGCCAAGTCAAATAAGAAAGGAAAGACTACTAAAAGAATGGTTAGTATGTCCTGTGGAAAGAAAATGCCCATCATCTCTAGGTGGATTCTCAAGTCTAAAGTGCTTAATGAAGAGTGTCTTGATGTTAGGAGACCAAAAATCAACAACATAGCCCAATTCAAAGCAGAATCAATCATCAAAGTTGTAGTTGATTGGTTTGAGTACAACTCTTTAAATAAGATGAGTATTTTCTATTCAAATGGTTCAGTTGAGGAGATGGATCATGAGTTGAGGAATGCAAGTTACTTCATGATCTGAACACTCATTACTGACAGAATACACCTAAGACGAAGAAGTCAACTATGACATGGATGACATCAGAAGAATGTTGCTCATTATTATGGGAACAAACATAAAAATTCTTGTTTTCATAGGATTACTGATAAGGAAACTTCTAGAGCTCATGGATTCATTCAAGCCTCATCTTTTGGATGGAACTGAAGTTGAAGAGCCTGAACCTATCATTTATTCAGATAGAATTATGTTTTTGAATGATGAAGGTGTCAAAGAATTCTGGAGTATGGATTCTTTGCAAGACAAAAATGTTGATCTTCTATTGAAGCTGGTGGAGCAACTAAATGAATATCCTTATTCAGAAGAGCAAGAATTCATTCCCCAAATCCAAAGAATCATCTCATCAAAGAAAAAGTAAAAATATGAAAGAAAGGTTGATTATGAAAGAACTCAGGAGTTTCTACTGAGGAACCCTGAAAGGATTATAGTCTATAACACATGTGGATCTGCTGATATGATCACCTTTGAAGATTTAAAGACATTGGCAGAAAAGGAGCCTGAAATCACAAAGCTTATCAAAAGACAATTACTCAAGGTAACAAATTTTGAGGTATTTGATCTTAAAAACAAAGCTCTAGATATTTTTGATTTCATGGTGAAGAAAAAAATGGAGGAAAAGGAGAAAGTAAATAAGCATGAATCTGAAGTTGAAGTTGTCAAGAAAGAAATTGAGAGAGTAAATAGGCAAATTAAAGAAGCAGAGATTGACTTTGGTGCTGCAAAGCTGAATGACAAGCATTCTAGACTTCCTAATTACATCTCTCCTATTTTTACAAATCCCTTGAGAATCTTTATTGACAGTATTGAAGTGAAGGCAGAAGAATTCAAAATTATCAACACTGCAAATCTTAGGAGAATTTTCAGATTGACAATAGGATCATTTTGGGAAACTGAGAGAAACTTAAGTGAAGTGGAAGGAAAGATAATTGAGTCAAGGGCTAAGGAAGATGATGATATAGACAAACTCAGAGTGAATCAAGTTTATACATCTTCCAAAGCCAGATTTCTTACAGATGACTATGGTGTCAAATATCTCTGCATTTCTAGAGGACTAGTGGAGAACTACCTCACTTACCAAGAATTGAAGAATCAATCATTCAAGTTGGTGAAGTTAGTACTTGACTGTGTTTCTGGTCATGCCAAATATGTTGAAGAGAAGAGAGCTCTGAGAGCCTTGGAATTTCTCTATGAAAGGATGGTTCCTGAGAATAAAGGAAGTGAAGGAAGCTCAAGCAGAACTTGAACATATGAACAGCCTAGAGGAGCTTTTAGTTTGAGAAAATTTATACTTGTAATTTTATGAATGTTTCTCTATACAAACACTTCAGTCATTTTAGTTGAGTTAACATCTGCAATTTACTTTGAATTTGTCTTTATTTTACATAAAAACAAATTGGGGGAGATTGTTAGGGATTGTGGTGTTAACATTGTAATCAACTAGGATACATTGTAATCAACTAGGATACTTAGTCTTAATCTGAAAATAAGCTAAGTAAAATGTACTGTCATATGTATATTAACAGTATGTTCAAGCAGTCACTTGAAGACAATATGTTTAAAGGAATACATTAGGTAATATATGTATGATAATTACTGTCTTGTATAAAAGAATAAAATTGATTCATGTAGTAGAAGTTCACAAAGTGTTCATGCACAATATGGTTCAAAACTTAGACAGTAACATTCAAGTACTCAAGCCTATGACAGCACAATTCAAGTGACAGCACAATGGAACAGGCGGCAGCAACTATTTCATCGACAATAAACTTGGCGGAGACTGAAGAACTGAGGATAACAAGTTTTACTGACAGCAACATTGGCGGGGATAGTTGACAGTAGCTTAGTAGACAGTATGTATTGATGGACTTCAAGGATTGACAGCACAGTCTGCGAAGCCATAGATAATGTCATCAAGGGGAAGCTAGAAGTCGACAATACACTTTTGGTGAAGCTGACAGTCTGTTCCAGGTAGCAGACTAGATAGTGAAAACACAAAGGATGATTTAGACATTTTTATCTAGTCTGTCAAGTCTACTACTGCAACTTGGGAGAAGACAAGCAAAAAGATAAAGTGTGCTCAATGAGTCAAAAAATTATGCATATATCAGAACAACTTTATCTACAAATGGAATGAAGTCAAGGTTAAATAGGAAAAGTAACATTTCTATTTTAAGTTTTATTCTAGGACTAAGAAAATGTGCACCTGTAAGTGAGATATGTGTTTCAGTATAAATACACATATCTCACAAGTATTTTTCCTTATGCAACTGAGCTAGAATTTCTCTCAAGTTTAGAAATATTAGCAAATTCATTGTTATTGTTTCTTTGTAGCTGGAATAATATTTCCAGTCAAGTTGTAGAAAACAAAAATAATAATATATCATTTTTGAAGTTTAAACACATTATCTTTATTTATCTGCTTTGATTGTTTGCATTTAGAACTAGTTAAATATTATTCTTATTTGTTGTTAGGCAAGAATTTGAAATATTTAACAAGTTGCATTTAATCCCCCTTGCCACACTCATCACATTTAACATTTTTAGGTTAGTTATTGAAAACTCAGTAGCTCTCCTTTGTAACGTCCCCGGCTAATTCTATATCACTATTGTATAATAAACAAATTTACACAACACCAAATTTTACCATTTGTAAGTTTAATAAATGCTAAGTTAAATAAAAATAAATTATGACTTTTTTTAAAAAAAAATTACAAAAAATTGCCTAATTTTTGTTCTTATAATCAAACAAGATTATAATTTATATGAAGTGGAGAAGTTAATTACCGGGCAAAACCTTATCTTACCCTAATGATTAGTAATAATTTTGAGTAATATTTTCATTTCACCGCTCCAGCCCACCTAAGCGGCTAAGCCCCGCTTACGCCGCCCCTGGTTTTAAGCTTTAGACAAACAAAAAAAAATTAACTTAAAGCACATTATATAAACAACTTTTTTTTAGAATAACATTATATGTAAACAACTTGTTTATTTATTTATTTTCTACATCAACCGAAATAAATTTTATTTTTAATTGCAAGAAATTCTGTTAAACGGTCAATTTATCGCATACATCAAAAAGACAATTTATATCGAATTAATCACTACTGAGATAATTTCCAGTAAAATCAGTTGTTTGATTACGGTATATATGTAAATCTGAAATGGTCCCTTTTAATATGATTTAATATTAAAATATTAAAAAAAACATAACCAATAAATAAGGCCGTTTGGGCCACAAACAAACACTAATAAAATTGCGTATATAAATTTTAACCAAAGCTGTTTTCAGATTGGGTGAAGACCTTAAATAGCCCTTTTTTAAATATTGCTACAAAAATACCTACCGGCAGAATTATCGGCCCTAAATACCCAGAAAACACGCATTTGAAATATGCACATTTCAATTTACACATGCTAAATATGCGTGATCAGTGGGCTAATCTGCTACATCAACTCATACCTGCAAATTCTACTTGTAACTGGCACATAGCAGTAATAATATTATTCCTCAAAAAAAAAAAAGCAGTAATAATATTAAATTAAATACAATATACGCATGCTTATAATGCGGGAACCGTCGATATCGAGGGCCATCGTACCCGCTGAAAGATGAAAGGTATTTTAGACATTATATCTTCATTTTAAGGTAATTTGGTTATTCTCAATTTTTAGATTAGTTGTAATATCCACTCCCACATCGAGTAGATTGAGATAATTTGTTCAGTATATAATTAAAAAGTATTACTACTAAGTACACCAACAAATCATGATCTTTTGGGGGCATGTGGAGGGCTTGTGGATTACCCAAATTGTTGCATTCGGGCCAGTTTATTTTGCCTTATTTTCGGATTCGGAATTGAGACTTGACCCGATTTTTAAAAAACTCTCGAGATTTGACCGGGTTGTCACATATGGTATTCAGAGCCAACTCTCAAAATCTTGATTCATCAAGTTACCGGAGGTGAGGACACAAAGGCTGGTAGTACTTTCCCACAATGGACAGAGATCCGGAGGTGAGGACACGAAGCCGATTAAGTGGGAGAGTTTGTAACACCTCAGTCCCACATGAGTAGATTGGGAAAATTTGTTCAGTATATAAGTAAAAAGTATTACTACTAAGTGCACCAACAAATCATGATCTTTTGGGGGTCTATGGTGGGCTTGTAGATCACTCAGTTGTTACATTTGGCTCAGTTTACTCTACGCTTATTTTCGGATTCGGAAGTCGGGACTTGACCCAATTTTCGAAAAAGACTCAGAATTTGACGGGGTTATCACATTAGTGGTTGACATGCGTGCATAGGGAGTATGTATACCGTCATGACCTTTTTTAGCACAATAATGCAATACGACAACGGAGCATAAACATGCGTTTAGGCAATATGCGTTTTGAATTTTTATTTTCTAAACTTTTCACTATTTTTATATTATTATTAATTCAAACGTAAATTTATCATGAGTTTTTATAAAACGCAACTAAAATTTTGTTTTTCTGTGCTATGAAGGACTTTTTTGTGGATCGTACTATTTTGGGTCATTTTGCTTAACAATGTGTTGTAAAGGGCCATCATCCCTAAAATAACACAATGCTATAAGTGACACATCATCCCACCTCGTCAAAAAATGAAAAAATTAGGTAGAAAAATTAAATTTATATTTAAAATAGCGGGGTACTTAGAGAGTTAGTAAAATTTGGAACAAGATATAAAACCGACCGTTGGAGATATGGTGCTATTTTAACACTAAAAACTACTTTTTGACACTAAATTATAGTAATAACTAGGGATGAAATCGAGTCGAATAAATGCGAATAGCAGTATGATCAGATTCGACTCGAATTTATAATTATTTGTTCAGATTCGGTCCGGATTCGAATTAAAATTTTAATATTTTGTTCAGATTCAACTCGAATTCGAATATCAATATTCGTATTTTATTCGACTCGGCTCGAATAGATACCGAACTACTCGTTTTAGTGTATTCGAATTCGAATTCATATATAATAATTTTATAAAATTAAAGAATACTCGAATAAAATTCACTAAAAATTAAAATGTGATCACTTAGTAGAGTATTATTTTAATATAAATATTATATATTGTACATAATAATATATGCAACTTACGAATCCGAGTCGAATACGTATAATAAATATGTATTCGAGTACTCTAAAATTATTCGAATTATTCAAAATAAATATGATTAGATATCATAGTGGTAAGATCCGAATTGGTATTCGTTCGAATTATAAAATAAGATTCGAATTCACTCATTTTTTATACAAATCTGAATTATATTCATTTTTAACGAGTCGAATCCGGATTACTCGGATTCGTTTTCAGCCCTAGTAATAACTCCATCTATACCCATATAATCATTAGACATGTTCTTAGGGCAAGTCCAATGGTGTGTTATATCTTGTTCTATATTTATATTATAGAATAAAAATTAAAATTTATCACTTCAATGGTGTTCTATATCTAGTGCTAAAATAGAAAATGTTATACTTTGTTCTAAATATATAATAAAAAATAGAGAAAACTATAATTAACACCTCACCCCACCTCATCAAGGCTCCGTTACGAGAATGGTACAGGGACCATGTTGGTCTTTCAAAAATGGGACAGACGTTCACGTTATTTCAACAATGATACATCTAACTCCCATTTTCGGCAAACACAACATATTTGATTGGAGGCTTGGATTAAGCATTGTGAACATACTTACTATGTTTCCACTGGCGAACATGGTAGAAAAAATAATAGTTATGTTCCTCATTCCAAATGGAAAACGGATGATTTAAAAATTAGTTTTGTTCGCCGTGCCAAATGGTAAACGCAACCTGGATTACAAAATATTATGTTTTAAATATATTACAAAATATTATTTTTTTAATATATTATTTTTTTAATATATTTATATTCGAAAAATATAATATTTATTAATATATTTATATTCGAAAATAGATTTAAAAAAATATTTAGATTTTATATATTTATATTCCAAAATATCATTTTTAAAATAGTATTTATATTTTATAATTTTAAATAAATTTTTATTTAAAATAATATTCATATTCTAAAATATATTTTGATTCGAAGATATAATTTTAAAATTTTAATTTATTTATATTTGAATAATTAAGCACCTAATTTTATTAGCTAACTTACTAATTATTCACTAATCAATATACTAATTATTCACTAATCAACATACTAATTAAGATCATACTAAGTAAATCTTGAAATTTACTCTAATTTAGTTAAACTAATTGAGCATACATGTTCTTCAAGGCAACTAGCAAGTATAACAATTAATCAAATTAGCAACTTGCAAGTATAATTGTATTCACTGTCTTTTTTTTTTTTGCCTTATTTGTTGGCCGCTAGAGCATGGAAACACACTAGATAAAGTGCACACCTCATTTAGCTGTGTTCGTCAAAAACGGGGGTCATGTGTACCATGAATGAAAGACATTCAACGTCTATGTCATTTTTGAAAGATCAACTTGGTCACTGTACCATTCTAGAAATGGAGCCCCTCATCAAAAGTGTTAGATAGAAAAATTAATTTTGTATTTCAAAATAATGAGGTACTTAGAGAGTTGGTGAATTTTGAAGCAAGATATAGAGTCAATTATCGGAGACATGGTGCTGTTTTAGCACCAGAAAAATACTAAATTATAGCAATAATTCCGTCTCCAAATGTTAACTTAGTTGTCTATCCAGTAACAACTAACAACTGAAAAAACTTAGAGCCCGTTTGGCTAAATTTAAAATTGTGACTTATGATTTAAAAGTGGTTTAACATGATAAACTGAGAGCTTAAAATATATGTTTGAGTAATTTTGACTTATGAGTGATTTATGAGTTTTTAAAAATATAATAATAAAAAAAGTGACTTATGAGTAATTTATTATATATGAGCAACTTTTATCAAAATACAAAAATAAAAAAAATAAATCACTGAAAAAATTACCTAATACTTATTTCTGTTTTTAAATCAGTGACTTATTTTTAACTTTAAATCGGTTTCTGACTTATTATAGACATTTTTCAACTCAAAATTTCGTAGTGTTTAAATACGATCTAACCACTTAGAAACACAAAAAAGTCCACTTAGAAACAAAATTTATGTTGATCTAACCACTATTTCTAAGAGTAAAAGGACGGTTCAAAAAACTGTTAATAGTGTTCTAATAACAATACTACGCAGAATTAGCAAAAAAGAATAAAATAAACTACAGAAATTACATATATATCGTAAAATTGACAATAAGGTTACACAAACGGGGACCACTTATAGACCAGGTAGTAAAAAATCAACGAAGAGACAACGAAATAGGTACTTACTTTAGTGTCATGTCACGTACTTCATCTCAGTCTAATCTCAGAGATTTAAAATTTGATTATAGAAGTAATCAAATGAGTAACTTCTTAAATTATGAATTAAAAGGCTCTATATTCTTCCACAAGAATCACAAAAATGTTGTTGCAGCAGGTGGGCAGAGGTGGGTCTGTGGTAGACTGATGGATATCATTTATTGGGCGGAGTAACGACGACAAAGAGGTGAGGAAGGTTGAAATGTGTCTATACGGAACAAGATTTTTGGAAAATAAAGAGAGAGAGAGAGTGTGGCCAAGAGAGGAGGAGGTTTAAAGACACTAGAGAATATACAGAGGGAAAATAAGACATAGTGAGAAAGCAAGAACGTACGCATCTGGATACATGCACATATCAAACTTCACATGCACCCAGTCATATCTGATACGCATGATTCATTGAGTACCACAAGAACCCAAGCTTTGTACATATAAAGAGAGTTAAAAACTGAAAATCCTGCAGCATATTACACACAATGTAACCATTGAAATATGTCAAGCAGATCCAACTCAATCTCATGTGTTACAGGGAGAAACTGGTATAACAGTTATTTGGAGGTTTGCTGGAATCACGGAGTAAAATATGATGATTTTGCTATGAACTTGATGAAGAACGCGAAGAACACAGGAGGAAAGTGATGGATTTTGGTAGCTGATCTTGTTGTTGATTCGTTAGAAGGCCAGAGAAAATATGTGTTCTCTTGCTGCCAACTGTTGTCTCAACTGAAACAAGAGGCCTACGTACCCTTTATATAGGGGTTCAAGCCACACGTAGTTCTTGGAGGACAAGTTACCTATATGGGCTAGGTATTGGTCCGGTCCATCAGGCCCAAATCCTTAAACGTGCTGGGCTTTGGCCCAAGTATGTGCGGATGTGGAGGGCAAACTTCCCAGATGTCTGTAACTGCCATGGCCCAAGCCCGTCAGGCTCCGGGGGCTGTCATTGAATTGTAGAGCAAGGGGTCCTCGTAAGGAGTTATGCGCGATGTGGCCTCGCGGGAGCGGTTGTGCGTGATGTGGCCTCACGGGAACAGTATGTAGAGGTGATCATGTGCGAATCCCTTGNGTTGTGCGTGATGTGGCCTCACGGGAGCAGTATGTAGAGGTGATCATGTGCGGATCCCTTGATGAGATGAGAGCCCGTGGGGCTAGCTGTCTTCAAATAGATAAGTATGTTGAGATATTATCCCGGGGGGGCTTCTACAGTCTTCAGATTAGCAAATAATATCAAGTGAGGTTAGTCCATGAGGTTAGGAGCCTTTCAGCTAGTCATGAGAAATCCGTGCTAAGTACTCCGGGCTAGCGAAGCCATCCTGGGGCAGTGAGCCTGGTCAAGCGAGTCGGGCTGAGGGTCTCTCTGTCAAGTCCATGCGACCTGGGAGGTGATGAGAAGCGGACTGGGCTGGGGCCGGTTCTCTTCTCTCTTCCTTTTTGAAGCTGAATGAATCTAAGGCTGGTGAGCTAGCGATGCGACCCCACGCTAGGCCAAGGGCCTTAGAATATTTTATCATCTTTAGTACGATGCGAGCTGGATGTGGGCTTTGAAGTCAAGTGAGCCCAGATGCGAGGTGGGCTGACCAATTTATGTCATTGGGCCTGCCTAGGACCCATGTCCAAATATTGGGCATAACACCATGTTTAGATGCATTATCGAGCAGTGGGATTAGCCCTCTCTCCACTTTTTCCCTCTCCGTCTTTTGTAATGTTGGGTAAAACCGTGAATGATTGAAGAGTGAAATACTTCTCATGCATCCGTTTAGAAAGGAAAGTGCAGATGTTTACATAAAGATCTCTGATCAATTACCATTCAATTACTCGATTAGGTTCCGAATCCGAAACTGAACTAAATATGTGCTCTGGTTATAGTTTTGATTTGATATTTAAACTAGTTCAATTTTTACAGCTTCGATTTGATTCTGGTTTACACCTTGTAGTTTCTGCTCAGCATAGCAGTATCGTAGTACTGGAAACTCACATTTAAGGTAATTGTACGAGGAAAAATTGATCCAGAAGCAGATATCAACCCCAATTAATTTTGCTGTACACTTATGGTAAGCCCCAACCTCATTCATTTTCTCATCATCCCTATAAGCTTTAGTTAATCAGCATTCAACACAAAAAAAATCAACACAATCACATTGTGAACTCTGGAGATTCAGGGTTGAAACTTGAAAATGACAAAAAATTTCAATGTCAATATATTCATGNTCACGGTCCCATCCATACTAGCAGCTATACTTTAATTATTAGGTTTTATATGTTTTAGATTTTTGAATACTTTTAATTTAAATGGTGATGCTATTGAACCTGACTATTCTTCATTTTTACACTCACTGTATTCCTCTCTAAGACCAGGTAGATATTTAACAAGGAAAATTGCCTTTATGTATAACCCCCAAGACCACCTAGACAGACAAGAACCAAATGATACAAGGAAAATTGTTGAAACAAGTTTACACCATCTTCAATTATAGAAACTACAACAAGACAACTAAGATACAATAGTAAGACAACTAACGAAGTAAATTAAACAGTTACTGGTTCTACACCACCGATGAGTAGACGACCCTCCCAGTACCAAATGATAGAATCTATTACACTGGCAACAAGCTAGATGTACTACATAATTCATAAAAGACTAATAGTTCTTAGATGCATAGCTTTCCTGCACTACTTTTTAATAGTTCTTTAAATTGCAGACAATTTTGTGTTGATCATACCAAGACAACAGTTTTTTCTGCTTGCATCAAGACAGCGATCTCTCCCGTGCAGGCGGTGACCGATTACATTATCAAGACCAACGAAAATCAATTATTTGCAAAACAAAAAAGCTCCGTGTATAATTTTAGGAGCATACTAAACAATATATACATAAACATATATTCTAAACAGACCTCCATGCTTACCTACTGTATTGGTCATGCATTGGGCTATCTCCCCCACTGTATCCTGGACTCTCCCCAATTTCAGGCTTGGTATCTGGGCTAGCTTCACGATTGTAACTATCAGGACTGGCCTTCTCGGTTCGAGGGCTTGGACTGCGACCATGAACATAATCGGGAGTAAGCCTCTCCCTTGGGCTGGTCCGACAAACAGGGTCAGGGCTAACCAACTCTCTTTGAGGACTAGTGATGCGTCCATGGCCAGAATTAGAGATTCTCTCCCTCCCATTTGGAGGACTTGGACTTTGAACCACACCGTAGTCAGCTTTCCTTCCCCTTCTGTCAGGACTGCCTCCACGACCATAGTCAGGTTTTCTGTCTCCAAAAGGACTCCTACTGCTACGACCAAAATCAGATCTTCTTTCCCTTCCATTAGGACTCCTGCTACCACCACGGCCGTATTCAGCCTTCCTGTCCCTTCCATTAGGACTCACACTACCTCCACGACCAGAAGACTTTCTCACCCTTCCATTAGGAGTGCCACTAACGCCACGACCATAATCAGGACTTGCACGTTCTCTACGATAGGGACTAGGACTACGACCACGACCAGGACCATGGCTGTAATCAGGACTCCCCCTCTCTCTCCTATAGGGACTAGGAGACCGTCCCCTATCATCATTTCTCCTCCGAGGAGACCTATCACGAACCCTATCGTCATCATCTTTTATCGCATATTCCACCGAAATAACTCGATCCATCAGCTTGCTGCATATAAGAAGAAGATGGTGTTTAACTATCGATTGTTCAAAATATCTCAATCAGTAATAAATGATTATGACTAAAGAACTTAGATCAACTACCCCATACAAGTAAATTCACCTCATGTTTGTTGCTTCTAAAGCTTTGATGGCATCTTCCTGTGTTTCAAACTGGATGAATGCAAAATTCTTTCTGATCCTTATGTTCAATATCTTTCCATACGGGTCAAAATGCCTCTCCAAGTCCCGTGTCCTTGTATGATATGGATCAAAATTTATAACAAACAAAGTCTTCGAGGGCCTCAAGTTAGCTGAGGATCTCCTAGAGTTCTCAGGCTTTCGCATACTACATTCTTGCTATAGAACAGTAACCACATAAATAAGGAGATAGGAAAACTNCCAATGTGGCTCTTCTTGAATACAAGAAGCGGAGGCACTTCATGGCAATGAAATGTAGCACGGTGTTAACATCAGCCAGGAATTCTCGGAAATTGTGAATGTAATCCTGTGCCAAAGAACTAGTTGAGTATGGGGGTTTTAAACTTAAATAACATACTTTTTTCTCTTAAACATATCTCAAAACCCCACTGTAACTCAACGAGAAAGGCCTGCTATTGCTGCCACATTGCTGAATGATCTGGATTGTCTAGCAACCATATACATGGTTGGAAACATTAAGAAGATACCTTGAGAGCGGGAAATGTTGAATGGCATTGCTGATGATGAGTGGTAGCTACGAGTATTTATGTTAAGCCATGTTGATTTAGCAGCTATCTGTTTTATTATTTGCACATATATACATATATATATAATTCTCTAGGTAATAAACTTTAGTCAGTTGAACAGGAAGGTTAGATAAGTGTTTAAAAGTCACATCTTTAATAGTATAGATCAGTACAGGCCAAGTTAGCACCTTCCATGTTAATGTAATTGCCCCTACATTTCACAATCTAGTCATCCCCAATGAGATATACTGTTCTGTGTTTATAAAAGATATCCCTTACCTTCGTAATTAGAACTCCAACCGGATTCAGGACCACTGCCATAGGAATGGGCATACGGAACCCTATGCTTGCATATACATGGTAACCTCAGCCACTCAAATTATAATTTGCAACACAAGCTTATATCAAGGCAGTAAATGGTAGATTACTTTTGAGTATGGAATTCACAAGCACAAGATGCAAGTATAGTTTTTTTTATCTTGAGAGTAAAAAGGGCTCTGTCAGCTTGCAATTGTGGTTACGATACCAATACTTATCAAACATAGAAGATAGCAAGGATTAAAAGTCAATAAAGCATTTTGCCTGAACAAAAGGGAAAAAGAAAAATATTATAAACAACAAAAAGAAGAAAAAACAATATAGAAAATTGCAAGACTAGCACATTACCAGACTTCATGTCAACACGATCAACCTTCCCATATTTTTTAAAAAGCCTCTCCAGATCAGATTGACGTGCATCATATTCAAAATTACCACAAAAAATGGGCTTCATTTCGCCTAAAACAAATCAGACAAATTTATATGATATTCTGACTAACGTATTCAAAATAGAAATTCAAACGAAATGCAATCGTTCATCAAAAATAACATTTGATTGAATCTTTAAAGCATCCTCACAACATAGTACAGGTTTAGATCAACTAACATACTAATCAATGCTTCAAATACAGATATAACAAATTAGACCAAACCGTAACTATCCATTAAATTTTCTTCTACGAAGATCAATTTCACTAAACAGCCAATCTATCTCAAAACTTAGCTACACGGAAAACAATCTACGTCTACTTTGTAAACTCCGAATATCAAATTTTCGAGTTAAAAAATTCAAATACTAGCAATACACACATTTCAACCAAAAACATAACCACACCACCGATACTATAACATAACAATTACAACATCTTCACACTTCACCGATAAATTTCAAGGATACAAATTACGCAATTCATGTCACGTAGAGTTACATACACAGACATAATCATGAATTATACAAACACGTCTCTAACATCAAAATTAAACCCTAACAAAGCGAAATCAAATCAAAACCAAAAATTACCGTCTCTAACACCAGATCGATACAAATTAAAGCAAGATCTAGCCAATAATTGAGCTAAAATTGCAAATTAAACATCAAAACTCTAAATTTGAGGAAATAAATGAGTTAATCTCGAAATAATAAGAATAATACTCGAATATATATAGAAATGTAAGATGCTTTTGTACAGATCTGAAATACAATTGAGAATATAGACAGAGATTATGTATGTATATGTGATTTACCTTTATTGAATGAAATTAGAAAGCTAGGTCGCGATAGATTTCGAAAGCGGCAGCTCAAGAACAAAGAAGAACAAAGAAGATGATGATGTATGTATGTATGTAATGATGGTCACTGGTTGGTGAACTAACCGTTAACCAACACCTTAACCTCGGGCCTCCATTTTCATAAAACGGACCTGAAATATTGGGGGCCGTTTTGGGTTGTTTAAACTTATTTATTTCATTTTTTTATATATATTTTTATATTTTTTTAAAGATAAATATTTATTTTAGAATTTTAAAACCAAATATTATTTTCAAAATAAAAAATAAGTTACTTATTTTCAGAAAAAATACATACATACCTATTTTTTTCGGAAATAAAGACTTATTTCCGGAAAATAAGTTTAGTCAAATAGGGTCATAATTTCTCACCTTTTTTCCTTTCACATTTTACCGGTATTTTAATACGCATAAAAAATACAATTCGATAATATATTTTTAAATTTCTTTTAATAAAAATATAATATTTAAATTTTTATTTAAAAAATAAATGATCGAACTATGTTTTTATGCATATTAAAATACGCGTAAAAAATCAAAATGACGACTAAAAGGGAAAGGAGTAATAAATTTGCAATTTTAATAAATGCAATGAAATTAAGTGAAAAGCAATCATGCGATATGGCGCATTCCGAAATTTATAAATTTATTTATTTAAAAAAATAGAAGTAATGTAGATTATTAAATTTACAATTTTAATGTATTACATTTTTTATGAAGTGGATGCCTAGTAATAACTGTAGTTAGTATTTCGTATTTGAATAAAATTAATTATTTTATAATTAAATTTAGAATTATTCAAAATGATTATACTATAAATTAAATTTAAAATTAACTTTTTTGTTTAGGTTTAAATTATTAAATTTTTGTGAAAGTTATGTGTTATGCCCAATATTCGGACATGGGTCCTAGGTAGGCCCAATGGAATAAGGTGGCCGGCTCACCTCGCATCTAGGCTCACTTGACTTCAAAGACCACATCCAGCTCGCATCGTGCTAAAAATGATAAAATATTCTAAGGCCCTTGGCCTAGCGTGGGGTCGCATCGCTAGCTCACCAGCCTTAGATTCATTCAGCTTCAAGAAGGAAGAGAGAAGAGAACCGGCCCCAGCCCAGTTCGCTTCTCATCACCTCCCAGGTCGCATGGACTTGACAGAGAGACCCTCAGCCCGGCTCGCTTGGCCAGGCACACTGTCTCCGGATCGCTTCGCTAGCCCGGAGTACTTAGCACGGATTTCTCATAACTAGCTGAAAAGCTCCTAGCCTCATGGGCTCACCTCACTTGATATTATTTGCTAATCTTAAGACTGTAGAAGGCCCCCCGGGGTAATATCTCAACATACTCATCTATTTGAAGACAGCTAGCCCCACGGGCTCTCATCTCATCCAGGGATCCGTTCAGGATCACCTCTACATATTTCTCCCGTGAGGCCACATCACGCACAACTGCTCCTGTGAGGCCACATCGCGCATAACTCTCTACGGGAACCCCTTGCTCTACAACTCCATGACAGCCTCCGGAACCTAACGGGCTTGGGCCATGGCAGTTACAGACATCTGAGAAGTTTGCCCTCTACATCCACACAGACTTGGGCCAAAGCCCAGCACGTCTAAGGATTTGGGCCTGATGGACCGGACCAATACCTAGCCCATATAGGTAACTTGTCCTCCAAGAACTACGTGTGGCTTGAACCCCTATATAAAGGGTACGTAGGCCTCTTGTTTCAGTTGAGACAACAGTTGGCAGCAAGAGAACACATATTTTCTCTGGCCTTCTAACGAATCAACAACAAGATCAGCTACCAAAATCCATCACTTTCCTCCCGTGTTCTTCGCGTTCTTCATCAAGTTCATAGCAAAATCATCATATTTTGCTCCGTGATTCCAGCAAACCTCCAAATTACTGTTATACCAGTTTCTCCCTATAACAATTGGCGCTAGAAGGAGGGGCACTTGACATCTGAGGGAGAAGGATGTCTAACTCTAGGAGAACCGAAAACTCATCAGAAAGTGATAGAGCTGAGGATGACGAGACCCCGAGAAATATCAACGAAAACCCGCCTCGGACTTACCAAGCTCTTACAATTCTTGGATGAGATGGGCCACCAGATGCTCGAATTCAATAAAAGAATGAGGCGAATGGAGAGGAGAAGCGCCTCTAGGAAGGCTAACATGAGTACCCGACGAAGGATGAGGAGGGTCAACAAGTCTAAGCAGCTCAAGTCGACTATGAAGCCTCGTGACCTCATGAACAACTTCAATGATGAATCCGGAGATGAAGGAAAGGATGAATCGTTAGAATGAGATGAGGTGCCCCCCAGTCAGGCGCGGCAGACCCATGAGACCCCTCCCAGGTCGCTTCTTGGCCCAGCCCCCTCTGAGGCGAAGTCCACCAGTGTTTTTGACAGGATCGGGAGAAGACTAACAGAGCATGATCTAAGGAGGAAGCTGGAGAGAGTCGAACAAAAACACTAAGGAGAGACCCCTGAGTCCGGCACATGAAGCTGAAGGACCCCCTCGCCATCGCGAGCGTGCTAGGTCCCTACATCGTGCTCGTAGACTGGAGAGGTCCCCTCCCAGAGAAGAGAGGAGATAATCAAGACAAAAGAAGAAATGAGGAAGCCTAGTCTTTGGTAAGTGAAGAAGGTGGAGGCCGAAGACATGAACAAGGACCGGCTCCATCACACAGAGACATCAACAGTAATAGATCTCCCCGACGGGATAACTCGAGAAGTCACAGTCAGGCGCGGCCGGCCCATGAGACCCCTCCCAGGTCGCTTCATGGTCCAGCCCCCTTTGAGGCTAAGTCCACCAGTGTTTTTGACAGGATCGGGAGAAGACTAACGGAACATGACCTAAGGATAAAGCTGGAGAGAGCTCGAACTAAAAACACTGAGGCGAGGCCCCCGAGTCCAGCACGTGAGGCGGAAGGACCCTCTCGCCATCGCGAGCGTGCCAGGTCCCCGCACCGTGCTCATAGACCGGAGAGGCCCCCTTCCAGGGGAAGAAATGATTAAGCTTAGTCCGCGATAAGTGGAGAAGGCAGAGGCCGAAGGCGTGAGCAAGCACCGCCTCCATCACATAGAGACAACAATGAAAATAATAACGAGGAGAGACTGGGAAACCTTCGCGTGAACGATCTTATACAGCTCTTGGAGTGCATGGAAAAGGAGAAAAATGTTCAAAATCCTATCTCCTCTCAGTCGCCTTTCACTAATGAGATTCGAGTCGCACCTCTGCCCGCCGTCTTCAGAAACAATCCAAAAATCACTTTCAATGGTGATACTGATCCAACCAAATACATAATTTGCTTCAATACTGAGATGGAGGTCTACCAGGTTTCCACTCTAGCCCGCCGTCGGCTTTTCGCCGCCTCTCTTAGAAATAGTGCCCAACAGTGGTTCTCCAAACTCGAGCCCATTATGATCGACTCTTGGGAACTACCGGCAACATTATTTATTTCAAGACTTCGTATGAATAAATCATCCTAAGTCTCGAGGGGTAGTAGTGTTATATAAACACCTCTACGAGCTGATATAGGTCCGGACTATGATAATGTGTGGCCAAAACACGCGAACTAGGCGAGGCCTAACGGCCAGCCAAGCGACGGGACGTGGCGCCAGCGACGTGAGGCCATAAAAATAATGGCTAGCGACGCGAGGCCAAGGCCACGGGCCCCATTACAGCGAAGTACAGGTCAGCACGAAAGCGAGGCCACTTCTGTTCGAAGAACTCGAACTGGGGCCCCTCATGCGAGGCCAGATATAAATGGGCAAATTGAAACAAACTCAGGAGTAGCGACCTGGAAGCAGTTGGTCATTTTGCAAACATGAAAAACAACGAAGTCTGCTAATCAATGAAGCAATGCAATCCCTCANGGGCAAATTGAAACGAACTCAAGAGTAGCGACCTAGAAGCAGTTGGTCATTTTGCAAATATGAAAAGCAACGAAGTCTGCTAATCAATGAAGCAATGCAATCCCTCAAAGCGATCAGAAATAGCTATGACAATGTGTGGCCATAAATCGTAAAGCTAGGCGAGGCCTAATGGTCAGCCGAGCGATGCGACGTGGGGCCCGCGTTACCACATAAATGGACGATACGAGGCCACAACCACGGGCCCCTTTAGAACGAGCTCAGGCCAGCATTGGTGCGAGGCCACTCGGTTCTAAGGCATACGAATCGGGCCCCCCATGCGAGGCCATAAACATGCGAAGAAAAGCTAAGTGGTGCGAGGTCATTAAAGCGACCACAAAATAGTTTTGCAAAATCAAAAGAAACACATAACATGGATATGTAACATGCGACGCGAGCAGAGTATTAAAGCATACATAAAATAAAGGGATGCGAGCAGAAGGAAGATTGGAAAGTTTAAAGCGTTGAAAATAAATCGAGTTAATACAAGTGTGAGGCATAGTTGGTGCCCCAACTCATCAAATTCACCCCAATGTAGCAAGGCGAATTGGTCAGCGTCTTCAGCGAGGCCTAAATATCAGTCTAGTTCATCTTAAAGGAGACCTCACAATCAAAGATCCAGTGTGACAACATGTTACTCTAAAAATTGGAGACATTGAATGGTTATGTTTAAATACATTAAAAGCTGTTAGTCACGAAGCGAGGCTGACGAGCCAGCTTCATGATGCGAGACTGACGAGCCAGCATCATGAGGCGAGGCCGACGTGCCAGCTTTGGGCCAGTTTCATGATACGAGGCTGACGAGCCAGCATCATGAAGCGAGGCCGACAAACCAGCATCACAAGGAACAACCCATGTACTAAATCATCATCAATGCATTATGAGAAGTGACCCGATTCTAGTGCGCTTCAATTCATGAGCTGGACTGACATGAGTTCACCTCGTTAGCCGGCATAACTTGAGCTCCCCTCGCTAACCGGTCTCACACGAGCTCCCTTCACTATGCGGTTCTACATGGTCTTCTAATCAAAGCCAGACTAGCTAGCTCACAATCTTATAGCTAGCTCATNGGACTGACATGAGCTCACCTCGTTAGCCGGCATAACTTGAGCTCCCCTCGCTAACCGGTCTCACACGAGCTCCCTTCACTATGCGGTTCTACATGGTCTTCTAATCAAAGCCAGACTAGCTAGCTCACAATCTTATAGCTAGCTCATATCCTTCAACTTCGTTCACTATGTATCAATAATTATTGAAGTTCATGCAGTTCGGGTCGAGCTACGTCAATGTGCGGCCAGAAATTGCAAAACTAGGCGAGGCCTGTCGGCCAGCCAAGCAATGCGACGTGGGGCCCCGTCGTCATATAAGTGAACGATGCGAGGCCATAACCACGGGCCTCGTTGGGACGAGCTCAGGCCAGGTGTGAGACCATCTAGTTCCAAGATGAACGAACCGGGCCCCCCATGCGAGGCTAAAAGTAAAAGTAAAGTGACCTGGAAGCAGCTATAAAAAATAATAATGTGATGCAACAGTGAAAACATGAAACATATGGATGCGATGTGAACAAAATGATAAATGTGAAGTGATATCGATGTGTACCAGACTCAGTCCGAGCTCACTTTGCAGGACGTTTCTTAGTTGAGCCCTCGATGGCTTTTCTGCCTCGACCAGCGACTCTAAGGTCAAATTGGTTCTCAAATCGTGAGCACACGAGGAGAAGATGGTCTCGTTGAGGAGCTGCTCGCACCATCACCCACAGGCTTCGCGCCTATATAGATCGGCTTCTCAAGCCCGGGCTAGTCGGGAGGTACATAGGCCTCGCCATCGGAGTCCTCGAGAACAAGCTAATAATTTTCCAGATCAATCGCCCGGATCACATCATCATTCTCTAAATTGACAGCTAAAGGGAGTCTTAGAAGCTAAATGGTGCGATGTCACCGGTCCGGTTCGCATGGAGCCCAGATCGCCAGCCTAGGGTACTTCTCAGAAAATATTTCACTCAATCCTAAAGGCTTAGCAGGTCGTTTCGCATGAAAGGTCTATGACATCAGTTATTATCTGATTCCACCTCGCATCAATAATGGCAATGAGGAATCGGGGGGTAGTTGTTATGCCCAATATTCGGACATGAGTCTTAGGCAGGCCCAATGGCATAAGGTGGCCGGCCCACCTCGCATCTGAGCTCACTTGACTTCAAAGACCACATCCAGCTCGCATCGTGCTAAAGATGATAAAATATTCTAAGGCCCTTGGCCTAGCGTGGGGTCGCATCGCTAGCTCACCAGCCTTAGATTCATTCAGCTTCAAGAAGGAAGAGAGAAGAGAACCGGCCCCAGCCCAGTTCGCTTCTCATCACCTCCCAGGTCGCATGGACTTGACAGAGAGACCCTCAGCCCGGCTCGCTTGGCCAGGCACACTGTCTCCGGATCGCTTCGCTAGCCCGGAGTACTTAGCACGGATTTCTCATAACTAGCTGAAAAGCTCCTAGCCTCATGGGCTCACCTCACTTGATATTATTTGCTAATCTTAAGACTGTAGAAGGCCCCCCGGGGTAATATCTCAACATACTCATCTATTTGAAGACAGCTAGCCCCACGGGCTCTCATCTCATCCAGGGATCCGTTCAGAATCACCTCTACATATTGCTCCCGTGAGGCCACATCACGCACAACTGCTCCTGCGAGGCCACATCGCGCATAACTCCCTACGGGAACCCCTTGCTCTACAACTCCATGACAGCCTCCGGAGCCTAACGGGCTTGGGCCATGGCAGTTACAGACATCTGNGGGTAATATCTCAACATACTCATCTATTTGAAGACAGCTAGCCCCACGGGCTCTCATCTCATCCAGGGATCCGTTCAGGATCACCTCTACATATTGCTCCCGTGAGGCCACATCACGCACAACTGCTCCTGTGAGGCCACATCGCGCATAACTCTCTACGGGAACCCCTTGCTCTACAACTCCATGACAGCCTCCGGAACCTAACGGGCTTGGGCCATGGCAGTTACAGACATCTGGGAAGTTTGCCCTCCACATCCACACAGACTTGGGCCAAAGCCCAGCACGTCTAAGGATTTGGGCCTGATGGACCGGACCAATACCTAGCCCATATAGGTAACTTGTCCTCCAAGAACTACGTGTGGCTTGAACCCCTATATAAAGGGTACGTAGGCCTCTTGTTTCAGTTGAGACAACAGTTGGCAGCAAGAGAACACATATTTTCTCTGGCCTTCTAACGAATCAACAACAAGATCAGCTACCAAAATCCATCACTTTCCTCCCGTGTTCTTCGCGTTCTTCATCAAGTTCATAGTAAAATCATCATATTTTGCTCCGTGATTCCAGCAAACCTCCAAATTACTGTTATACTAGTTTCTCCCTATAACATTATGCATGTTTAATAATTTTTAGGTTTAAATTATTAAAATTTTGTGAAAGTTATGTATATTAAATAAT
>QRFB01001931.1:3035-60240 GCA_008931105.1 Oenanthe javanica | reverse complement strand
TTTTGAAAATAAATTTTTTTGAATTAATCTCAAATACTTTCTTAAATTCATTTTTTTCTCATTTTATTTTTTTAAAACTTAAAATTAAAATATTTTTTTAGATAATTATAAATATATTAATATGTACAAGTATATTTATTTTGCAACTCTATTTTTTTCGACTCTACATTTATATAAATATTATTAAGTAATTACATAAATCTATATTATACATAAAAGATTTATTTGAGAATAATATCAAATTAGTTCTACTTAATCATTCCCATTAATTTCTAATTATTCCATTAATACGTAGTACTTTCATCAGATAAATCTAATTACCAATTTTTATAACACTTATTTATATTATATTATTATAATTGAATAAAATCTTTTATAATTGATTTGGCTAATCTCAATTTTTTTAATTAATTAGTTAATATTATATTATTTTTAAATTATAATTTAATGTTTATAATTTTACTATTTAAGCTCCCGCTTGTATAACATAAATAATCCTCTGCCATTAATAGGGTTGTTCCACTATCCGAGATTTGGTGGCAAAAATTTTAAATGAGTTTCCTAAAAACTTTTTCCCAGTATAATTATAAAAAATATAAAAAAAGATCATATAATACAACAAAAGATTACTGTAATTTTTTTTAAATTTTCACTTATTTCCGTCAAAATTTTATTAAATTTACTTGAAAATCTAATTTTCAATAAAAGAAATTTAACCAAATTTTTTTTAAAAAAAATGTGCCTAATTTTTTTTAAAATCTCGGATGGTCGCCCCGCTCGTCAACGCGGGCCTGGCCGTTAACAAACTTTGGCAGATCATTAAGAAATACAAGGAAGTTGCGTACTTGCGTTGCGTAACATGGTACTAGCTAGTTACAAACTTACAATCATGTGCCCTTCTAATGTTCATCTATTATATTTTTAAAAATATTGGAATTTATACATTTTTTACGAGGGAGACACTCTAAATTACATTCAACCCGAATGACATTCATATGTAAATAAAATGGGCTGATGTTTTTTTTTATCACCATTCTTTTACTTTTAGCATGTAAAAGTCTCTTGAATGAGGTGTTAATAATGGTGTCAATTTATGTAGTATGATACTATTTGATGTCATTTTATTAAAATCATGCCAAAAAATGATCACGTATAATTTTTATCACTTTCTTTAAATGAATAAAATTAAAATTTTATGCTTAAACTATATGGTATTATATAAAAAATGAAAAATTATTGTTTATATTAAATCAACGATATCTAATACTCCATCTGTCTCTTAATAATAGCATTTTGACTTTGTGACACATATATTTAGGAGTAAAAGACACATAATTATAATTGATATTAATTTTTAATTTTTATATCAAATGAAAATTTAAATTCTAAATTTTGATTTGATATAATTTTTTTATTTTTTTATTAAATATATGTATGTGTTTTTTACTCCTCCAAAAGTCAAAAAATTATTATTTAGGACCGAAGGAAATATTTGTTATATATAATATGAGAAATCGAACTTAAAAGATTTGGTCTTGTACCAGTTTTTCTAAAATCGGAAGTGGTTAGGAGGAAATATCGATTGAATTTATAATTCTAGCTTATATATAAATCTGTAATAAAATATAATGTAATATTTTTGATAAATTCCTTTTGTAACATCTAAGAGCAAGTCCAATATGTTACATATATGGTGTCCTAAGATGAAATACAGGGAATGTGTCAAAAAATTACACTTCAACAATGTCCTAGTTACTACCTAAATTACTAGAACATGCAATCTCATTGATTAACTACTAATCATTATCTATTTCATTTTTTTGAATAAAAAATTATTTCCCTTCTCTTTTATTTATTTTTTTTCTCTTTTTTGTCTTTTACCTTGTTTCTTAAAGATTCAAATTTATTATTATTACAATAATAAATAATGAATATATGAATTATTGTTGAAATTCATATGTCCTAATAATTACTTAAACCACTAAAAATCATTATTTTATTATGGACTTGCTATAAAGATATTAGCAGTCAGAACTCATATTGGTAAAACTGGAGTTTAATAGCTTACCACTCTCTTAAAATCTAGATTTCAAGAGAGTGGTAGGCTAAAATAATATTCAATAATTTTTTTTTATCACATCTCCAGATTTTAGCACAATTAATAATACCATAATTCAGACGGGTAAAGGTTGAGTTTAATAGCTTAACACCCTCTTAAAATCTAGATTTCAAAATAATCGAGGCTAAAATAATCTGTTGCTATTTTTTGAAGCTCAACCAAAAATCAAAATTTTGAAGAAAAAATATATTTAAAAGCCAATTGTAACAAAATGAATGTTACTCGTATTATATTACTATATTCGAGAAATGTATGAATACATAGTTTTGTTACATTTTACGATTGTGAAGCTCGCAAGTGAGCTGGATCCATACTCAATAGGAAGTCCCACTGGTCCCACCTTCTTTTCATTAAAATAATTCTCACTTGCAATTTCAAGAAACATAAATTCACATATATTATCAACTAAATTCAACTCCTTTACTNAATTTCAAGAAACATAAATTCACATATATTATCAACTAAATTCAACTCCTTTACTAACACAACCTTGTCTTCGATCTTACACACACCCATACATACAAATACACACACATACACAATATATCTGTGTAAGTATATTGATTTGATGCTGTTTAACTCTTTTTAGACTAAACTAGAATCTGGGTGTGTCTTGTTTTGTGTTTTCTTCATGTGGGGTTTGGTTTAATTGAAGTGTAAAGATGTGTTTTTGAGTTGAATTTGAAAAGAAATGAATCTTGGGGTTAGTCAAGTAGCTAAATCTGGGTCGATGCCAAGTTCAAGTTCTCATGGGTCGACCCAACAGTTTCCTGCGGGTCTTAGGGTACTTGTTGTTGATGATGATCCCACTTGTCTCATGATCTTGGAAAAAATGCTCAGGACTTGCCACTATCAAGGTATACACACACATATTTATGTATATTTTGTATGTTTATATGGTAGTTGTGTGAATGAGTCAATTTTAATGTTTAGAGCATTTGGAGCTCAAATAGTTTGTGATTTTCTCAATTTGGTTATTTGGGTAGGTAAAGGTCAAAGATTTATTGGATTTCTAGTGTTTGGTTTTCTTGTAGCTCAGTGTTTTTAGTTTATTTACCATTTTGGATTTTATAAGTTGTTATTAATGTTTTTCTTAAGATATTAGTAATCTAGGTTAGGCACCTGATTAGGTAATTATAGAGATTTGGATGTAATATTGTTGCTTTAGTCTTTAAAATTTGATTTTGCACCAAGATACAGTATTTGGAGTCAATTTTCGTATCTATCTGTGTAGAAGAATTACATATAGATTTGAGTACGTACCTAGTTCTCTTTTGTTTTTGTGTTTTTTTTGTATGTGTGTTTAATGATATCCCAACTTCATAAAGTTTTGGACTTTGACTGTGTAAATACTTCCCTACCCTTGTTATAGTGGAAACTTAATAATTCTAGAGGCATTTATTGATATACAGTATCTTTGTTGTGACAAATTGATCTATATACAATTATATATGTGGTTATTGGTTATCGATTTGATTCTGTCTGGGGTTTTCAGCGACTAAATGCAATCGAGCTGAGATTGCCTTGTCCCTACTAAGGGAGAACAGAAATGGATATGATATTGTGTTAAGTGATGTTCACATGCCTGACATGGACGGGTTCAAACTTCTTGAGCACATTGGACTGGAGATGGACCTCCCTGTTATCAGTAAGCAGCATATTGTCTTTCTTCTGGATTTTTATTGTGTATTAATTTATGAAATAGACAGTATTCATTTGATTGCTCTAATCAATCTGTATAATTATTCAAACAGTGATGTCTGCGGACGATAGCAAGAATGTTGTAATGAAAGGTGTAACTCATGGTGCATGTGATTACCTGATCAAACCAGTTCGTCTTGAGGCATTGAAGAACATATGGCAGCATGTAGTGCGCAAAAGAAAACATGTGTGGAAGGACATTGAGCAATCTGGAAGCGTGGAAGATGGGAAAGTGCAGCAACAGCCACCTGACGATGCTGATTACTTGTCTTCAGCAAATGAAGGCAGTTGGAGAAACTCAAAGAGAAGGAAGGACGAAGAAGAAGAAGACACAGAAGATAGAGATGATGATACATCGTCATTAAAGAAACCACGGGTTGTCTGGTCAGTTGAGCTTCACCAACAGTTTGTAGCAGCCGCTAATCAACTTGGAATTGACAGTGAGAACCTTCTTTTCATTTTTTTTCTGTTCTAATATACCTTGTATGGATTGCAGAATATTCCTTTGCTCGTAGGAATGCTTCACTATTTAAATAGGTTTGCCAAATATGAGTAACATGAACCATATCTGTACCACATTTGATATATTTCTATTTTTTTCATCATAAGGTTATATCTCTGTGCCGATAATATTAAATTTATAAACACATTAGTCCTGTAGCAGGCACACATTGATTTATAGAAATTTATAAAGTTATTGAACACAGAGAAATTCTTTCATGAATAGGGCTTAGTTTGTTTTCATGAGCACAAATAACTGCTTGGACCTGTAGTTAAGTCGAGACAAAAGTAGGTATATAAAAATAAATTTTAATTTGTTCAATTATTATTATATTTCTTCATAAAACAAACTACTATTGATATAGTCATATAGATATTTTAGGATGCCAGTTAGACCTTTTCATTTCTTTACATCTTATTTCGGTTTGATTTTCCATTTATTAATGCCTTGCTCCCGAGGTTTTTAAGGATGGAAACCTAATCTTTTAGGAAAGGAAACCTTGTTTTTTAAGAACAAAAGCAGTGGGAACTGGGAAGTAAAGGAAATCAACTGAAAAACTCTCACTGCTGTGTTCCCGACTTTTAAGAGTTCTAATTTTATAGAGAGGAAGTACAGGTGATATGGACTGGCATGAAAAAGACCTGTAAGAAGAATATAAGGTTACCTACTTGGTATTAAAATTTTATTCTAAAACCTTTTCATCAACTTTACTCCGATTTCATCCATCATCCCATTTTTGGAGTGAAAATGAAGATAATTTTACTTCCTTTGCGTCTGCTTTCCTTCTCTTTTAGATCAGAAGCATATATAAAGGTAATAATTTACCCACTTTATTCCCCAGTCATCTGCTTCCCTCCCTATCTGAAACTCGGGAGCAGGCTCTATGTCAACAAGGTAGACGGGGAAATTGACTTTTTCTTGTTTTCATTTTGGTCTCTTTTTTCACTTTAATTAATTAATTGAACTGTGATGCTCAATATCTTCAATCAAGTCACTGTTTCACCTTTATCCAAACAATTGAAACCCAAGAGACACCATTTATGTGCCTAACTGGCACATGAAGTCGTGCAAACTGACAAACAAGAACCGATATGAAGTTTTTGTTTTTCGACGTTCTTTATACATATATTTAAGTGGTAGGCGAAAATCATTTGTAGAAGTCCAACCACAATTTCCTCCGGGTCACACTATTCTTTGATTTATAAAAGAAAGCCCTTCAGCCTCTTGCAATCTCCCAGTGTAACCTTTTCATCTTCACGAGCTATCTAATGTTTTATATTTTTATCTCTATCAAATTCTAGATGTGAAAATAATAGCATCCAGTGAACATATTTTGATCCCCACATAATACCTCCAACTAATGGTATATAGAATAAGCCAAGTAAACCCATTTGAGCCTAAATTAATATGAAAAACAAAAGTTGGTTCTTGATGTATAACCCACTAAAAAGGGTGGTCCGAGTTTATGGCATTTTTATGGGCTGAGACTTTGGGTTTGACTTTTTAGCTAAATGATTACAAGGGTATGTGTAATTCTATCCCAATGACAGTATTCAAGGCGGCAGCATTATGAGAGGCTAGGTACATAGTATTATGTGATTGTTTTTTCTCTTTTACGTAACTTCTTTCTATATTTAAATATTTAAAGGCCTTATTTTAAATTGTACTGTAGATGACAGAGTATTGCACTTGTACAATTTAATGAAGAGTCATAATTGTATTTAAACTAGGTCGTAAGGCATATAATATTGAAATCATACACGATCTAACTTAAGAATTGCTACAGAATGAATTTGGATGCAAGTATGGGAAGAACAAAAGTCAAGAGATCACAATTTGTTTTAAATTTTCAGTTTTTTTTAATAATTATTGTCCTAAGCTTCTTTACTGAAGTCACAGACATAATATCTGATCTATACAGAGCAGCCATTTTTCATAAAGTGGAATGAATCATGTATGCATATTGAGAATAATAATGTGCCTTTTCTATATATTTCTCAGTTAAGATGTATCACTTTGGATTTGATAAGCATTTTTATGTAAAAGTAGTTTCAAAAAAGTGACTGCGCATATATCACATCATTAAAATTTCGGCATATGCGCATCAGATTTTCCAAAAATTAATTTGACTGGGATGAGGGAATTACTCAGTTGTAACTAAATTTTGAGATCATTAATATAATTGAAACCAGAAAATAAAAGAATAGGAGGCCAGCCCCACCAAATTATTCAATAAAATGAATTTTCTTGACAATATTTTGTTATCTTCAAGGGAATAATATTGTCAGCTCTTAACTATTTACTATCATGTTTAAGTTACACTTGGTTTCTGTAGACAGTTTCCCCCTCTAAATCTACTTGGTATTCTACCTTCCCTTTGATATCCTAATGATGGTTTCTCTAGTCTAACTTGATTATGTAACTGTATGATATGGGATTCCTTATTCAGAAGTGTTTATGTGTTCATTTAGACAATATTTTTGTGTTCGTTTCCTTATGTATTGACTTCTGCAAATACAGAGGCTGTTCCAAAGAAAATTCTAGAATTGATGAATGTGCCTGGACTCACTAGAGAGAATGTAGCCAGTCACCTACAGGTAAATTTCTTCTCTTTGGAGGATCTCTTTAGAAGAGCTCTTTAACAGTTGAAGAAGCAATGTAGCATTTCTTAATCTGTTGTTTTATATATTCTTTGTATGTCATGCAATCTAGACCTTTTTTCGTTACCCTCCTTTAGATGGTCCTTACAACAGCAGTCACTATTTGCAGAAGTATCGCCTATATCTTAGGAGACTAAGCGGCCAGCACCAGAATGCACTCAATGGCTCTTTCATGGGAAACCCAGAAGCAACATATGGGTCCATATCTTCATTCAATGATTTAGAACTTCAAGCATATGCTGCCAGTGGTCAACTCTCAGCACAAAATCTTGCAGCACTTCAAGCAGCAGCTTTTGGCAGGTCTTCTACAAAATCGGTTGCATCACCTCTAGATCAAAGAAACCTATTTAGCTTTGAAACTCCAAAGTTACGTTTTGGAGAGGGGCAACAGCAACACCTGAGCAATAATAAGCAAGTGAATTTCCTACATGGTATCCCAACAAATATGGAACCAAAGCAACTTGCTAATTTTCATCAAGCTGCAAATTCTTTTGGGATTAATATGCAAGTCAGCTCCCATGGAAGCCAGGGTAATTCTCTGATGATGCAGATGGCTCAACCACAGTCAAGATCTCAAATACAAAATGACATTACTGGTAGTTATGGTTCAAGGCTTCCACCATCGATTGGGCAACCTGTTGCATCAAATGGGACAAGTAGAGTTTTGGCACGGCCAGTATACAATCAAGTCACGGATCTGTCTAGGACTAGCTTTCCTCTTGGGGGAAATTCTGGGATTTCATCTCTGGCTTCTAAAGTGATACCCCGAGAAGAGAATACAATGGAAACAAAAGGATCGCAAGGGGGTTCAAATTATGATGTATTTAGTGGGCAGCAGCAGCACAAATCTCAAGATTGGATTTTACAGAATTCTGGTTTGGCCTTCGACACTTTACAACACGCAAATATGCGAGGAAACCTTAATGTTTCACAATCAGCTTTAGTTCAACAAAGCTTTTCGCCAAGAGATACAATTGAGCAGAGCAGGAATTCGTCTGTTTTGCCATCTGTCTTACTTCAACAAGGTTTTTCATCTAGTGGTCACAACAGTAGCTCATCATTTAACAAGGGAATCTTCTCAGGAGTGGAAGAGAATGGACACAGGAACATGCCAAACATTGGTCAGCAGCTCAATGCTTATTTTACCGACACTTCACCGAGAGTCAAGGCTGAACTGCTAGAAGGAAGTTTCTACAATACTATATTACCTGACCAATATGATCAAGAAGACCTAATGTCTGCAATTCTAAAGCATGTAAGCCTCTATTTCCTTTCTCGTTCCTAGTTTTTAGAAGNAAAGCATGTAAGCCTCTATTTCCTTTTTCGTTCCTAGTTTTTAGAAGTTACATGTAGATCTTGATTAAGAAGTTCTCTCTTTTGCTAATCTCTAATTTCTCTCTTATTTAGCAGCAAGAAGGGATTGTAACAGTTGAAAATGATTTTGACTTCGATGGATATCCCTTAGATAACCTTCCTGTGTAGTTGTACTTCAGCTCCAGCTATGTGAATGATCTACAGTTTCTGGTATATACATGGGTGCATTACAGCTCAATAAACTTCTGCTTTACAATCAAATAGCAGAGGTTGATTTCACCCCATTTGCTGATGTGATAACTTGTTCAGCTTGTGTATTTCAAATTTCAAAGAACACAACATAAAAGTTGAGTTACTTAGAAGATGACGGTCAGCTAATGGTGATGCACTTTCTTCTGCAATTTTTTTTTACAGCGATAGGTAGGATGAACTAAGAACAAGCATATTTTAGGGGTTGCGGTAGATGCAAATCTTTGACATGTTTCTTGATGAATCTGTGAGTGTTTGCAAACTGGAAGAATCTCTCTAACTGTAATATAACACAATTTCAATTTGTTTCTTTTGTGGAAGAATTTAATCTTAATGTACAGAAATTTATTCTATTCACGTGACATGATTCTTTGTATTCTTGCCTAGTTGCCTAGTGTGATATATTGTTCCAGATGGTACCTTGTGTTTAAATGAACGGCGTCTAATCCTTCTTCAGCTGATATCCGTCGACTGCCCTTGTCCATTTGTGTTTCTTGTATTTTGCGCGGTTTATCAATGCTGGAGAAAGATAGAACTAACTGTCAGGAAAATTAGATGATTGCGCGAACAAATTACCTCTATTAATATTGGAATGAATTTTCGATCTTTCATTAATAGACAGACAACCACTAATTTTCGAATGTTTCATCTTTGGTTACTAACCGAAAAGAGGACTAGTATCTACTGTCCTTAACTTTGAATACTGGCATTATCCTAATACTTAACAAGTCCATCGTTGATCCCTATTACTTTATTATGTACGACTATACTAAACTAGAGCAGCCATGGGTAATGACACCATTAGGAAGCACTAAAGCAGCCACTTCACTCGGCTTTGTGCACTAATCTACATCCTAAATTACATACATCACACATGTATCATGTATGTAATAATTTTATCAATAATGGTTGCTCCAATAATTAGTAGTAATCGCATATTCTCGCTTCACTTCTGCTTGTGATTATGTACATTATTGTAAGACGATATAATAAATTAAAATTAAGAAAGGAATTTGTATATAAAGAAAAAGTTAGATACTGCAAGAAAGATGAGATAGAAAATAAAATTTCCAAGTTGTAATGTATAATTGTCACCTAAGAGAGTGGGGGTGATAGAGACAAATCAGTCACCGACTCACCGTCCACTCTCTTGGCTAAATTTGTGTACTTTGCTTTAAAACATTTATCTTAATAATAATTAAAATATTCATATACATATAATTTTATATAGTATAATTTGAGTGAAAATAATTGTTTAGGGGATAACAATATTATTGTTTAGCACCATTTTAAGAGCGTTGAAAAATCATTATCACGATTCTTACGTTAAAATGTATTTTTTTACTAAATGCGATTCATATAAGAATTTAAAATTTAATTAAAAATTATCTAGTAAATTAAGATTGTCACTGACTTCGGTCGGTTTTATAATAAATCTGACCGTTATAACTGATCGATGTTGATTGTGGATTCCTTTATTTGGACACGTCATTTCAAAACCGACCCCTACAAATCCGACCAAATAAAATCTTGCAGTAAACCCGACTGCTTGATATTATTCTGTTTTTAAACAAAGATAAATATATTTAAAAAAACCCTACAAAAATAGAGAACGAAAATTGATAAAGTTACGAGACCCTTTGGTAGTTGTAGTAGCGTGAATACAATATGGAACACAATTGCTTTGAAAATACTACAGCTCTACTAAATTACACCACCGGCTAGCCTAACATCATTACCAGCCTGGAAGTAGTGTGTGGTCTACGACTCACCCACCTGCACTCACTTATTTATCTCCTATAAATTACAGTATAATTTACCACATTTTATCCGGGTAAAAAAACTAACATGTCAAATACTCCACAAAACAAGGTTTAATTTTTAATTTTTAATTTTTATATAAGATCTCTAATAAATTGTTTATAAGTTCTTTTTAAAATTTAGTCAAGACTAAAAATTAATTTCCTAAGTTTTGTATAATAATCAGAAATTAAATGTCATTGAGTTTCTAATTCAACTATTATAATTATATTGTGTTTAACATTTTCTCCCTTTCTATTTAGTTATCTTTGTAATTTTTTGTATGTATATAAAAGATAATTGTATAAATTGTTTTTAATAGAAAATAAATATTTAAAATTTTGTTTTAGAATCTATGTAAAAAGTCAATCATGGACAGAGCAGATAACTTTAGTTGAAAGTTTGGGATTGATTTTTTGACTTGAAATACATCATCTAGCCATCAGAGAGAAACATTGTTACTTGTACAATGTAATGAGCTAGCAATTACTAAATGCTTTTGTTGCACATATCACATATTGACCTAGACATCATACATAATCATAAATGAGGCGGCCCTTTTCTTATTAAAGGAGGAAGATCTATATCCCGTGATATATTTAAATCCTCGATATCAACTTTAGTAGTAATTGATTTATCTAGCAATACTAGCTTAATTTGATGCAGGACTACATTCCTTTTCATAGTTAATTAGTTAATTACTCATTCTTCAACCTTAGCAATGACTAATGAATAAAGATCTTACTTATACATTGTGTTCACTTGGATGAAATGAAATAATGGGAGAATGAAATGAAATTTATATATTTGGTGAGATTAGGAAAAATGTTTATAATTTTCATTTTTTTTCCATTCAATTCTAAATTATTTGAACTAAAATTCTAATCCATATGTTTTACAATAAATGCTCCATTCCATTTTTTTTTTAATCATTTTTCCTACCATCCTCGCCATAACAAATTTAAATTCTCTTATATTTATTCACAATTTTACTCATACATTTTTTTTCTTCATAAAATTTATTTATAATTTTTTATTTCGTTCTTTTCTCGTTACATCCGCGAACATAACCTTAATATATTAGTTGTGTGCGACATCACAAATAGACTGCACTTCTTTTTAGTAGTGCAGTTAAATTATAAATGAGTCGGTGAGCACCTTTGAAATTCGACAAACTAAATATAAATACAATTGTAGGAATCTTTTAAGAAATAACTAACAAATGACTTAATAAATTAATTCACCATCTCGTATAAAGAAAAGAATGATTCAAGGTATAAAACACAAAATCACAATTAGAATCTTCAACATTGATGTACAGCAAATATAGAGGGACAAATAATCTCACACTTGTAAAGGTAGAATAGTATTAATTAGTATATCTTATATTTTTCTATAGACCCATACCATACATAAATGTACCAATTATATTGGTACATTCTTCTCCATACACAAAATATAGCCCTTAAAACTATGAGCACACCCCACACTTAACACACACACACTCTCTCTCTATTTCTTCAAATTCTTACAATGGAAACAACTCTACCCTTAAAAGCCTCTTTCAATATATTCATCATACTACAACTCCTTATATTTTCAAGAAATGTAGTGAGTGCAAACACTTGGGCAGGATCCAAGTACGAAGTTGAATGCACAATGTGTGCCGCATGTGACAACCCATGCAACCCTCCGGTGTACGCTTCTCCGCCACCACCTGCCACCCCATCTCCGCCGCCACCAACTCCAACACAACCGCCACCTTCAACAACAAACTGCCCTCCACCACCATCACCACCAAGCTCTACCGGTGGCAACAGCAACTACTACTACTCTCCTCCTCCACCTTATCAACCTAATTACGGCTACTCCCCGCCGGCAACCACCGGAAACTACTTTCCTCCGTCGGGAAACTTCTACTCTACCCCACCACCACCAAACCCTATTGTACCATATTTTCCATTTTATTTTCATAGCCCACCACCTCCCTCATCATCCACAAAACTCTCAAACCCTATTTTCTTGATCCCTATTTTATTGTTCATTTTATAAGATCATTTTTACAACCCCATTGTTCAAAACAATTACAATAAATTTACATCAGATTCATCTATGCAGCTACAAGGTTAAAGAAACAAGAGTTGATGTTCAGACATAATGTAACAAGAGAAGATTTCGAGAAATATATGAAAATTCTATAGTTTAGAAATAACCCTTCTTTTGATTTATTTCTGAAATGTTGTTGTACTTGTTAATCTGTAAATTCTTGATAGCTATGTGTTTACTGATGTTTCTGTTAATTATATGTAGGAACTAAATCTAAACAACTTTTTATGATTAACTGTGATTGTCAATTACAGATAGCTATCTCATGTTATTTAATTATTGATCCTATCTTTGATGCATGTTGATTAGTAATTTAGATTTTCGATCACCATGTGATCTAGCAGCTGTATTGGGACTTAAAGTGCCAAATTCAATGCTTGACGTCATCTTTCTCTAAAGTTCATATAAAATGCATTTGGAGTCAAATTTACCGTCTCACTTTTTAATCTGAAAAATTGGAATTGTAGGCGATGATCAAATATTTATTTCATTTACAAGAATTTTGTATATTAAATTTTACGGGCATTCGGATTTTACATAAAAAAATGATTATTGCCTGA
The DNA here is from genome assembly GCA_008931105.1 of Oenanthe javanica. Classification (NCBI taxonomy): domain Eukaryota; kingdom Viridiplantae; phylum Streptophyta; class Magnoliopsida; order Apiales; family Apiaceae; genus Oenanthe; species Oenanthe javanica. The sequence continues at coordinate 47,229 of QRFB01001931.1, read as the reverse complement.
AAATTTTAAATTTTGTAAACGACAGTTTTGTCTTAAATGTCAACTTTCAAGGGTGACCTTCACCGGATATACATAACTACTACCCTCCATTCGTTATTTGTAGACCCCTGTAGTGTACGTTTCTTCAGAAAACTACTAGCTAGCTAGCTACTAGAATTTTAGGGGTTTGTATTTACCCCACTCCACTAGTATATCAGTACAAAGAAGAAGAGATCCGTTGGATTCTTATTTTGTGGTACATAGTTTTCCAACCAATATTCCCTCTTTACCATCCACATATTAAACTAATTGTCTTATTTCTTCTTCTTCTTAATAATAATAATAACAACAATAATAATNCCAACCAATATTCCCTCTTTACCATCCACATATTAAACTAATTGTCTTATTTCTTCTTCTTCTTCTTAATAATAATAACAATAATAATAATAATAATAATAATAACAATAATAATAATAATAATAATAATAATAATAATAATAATATAATGTAAAGAATATACAAATTTAGTGACAGATGTAAAGTTTGTTCTAAAAAAAGAAGTGTTTAGAGCTGTCAAACCCTGTCAACAGATCTTTAATTGGAAACAGCCAAACAGAGCTTTGTCTAATGGAATTGAAAAACTTCTAGTTGATTGTCAGAGATGAATGTACTTGTTTATACTGATTGAAAATAGCAGAATCTCATGATTCTCTCCTCTGCTTGCTTAGTTGCTTGTGTTATTTACGTATTATTATGCAGAATTCAGATTTACATAAATGTCTTGTGATTCATTTTAATTCATATGTAAAATGCTTTTTTGAACAAGAATATAAGTACACTCCTCCTTTTTTTAATTTAGATCCTAGTAAACTCTTAAATATAGTATATAATATTAAATTTCTAGTAAGTTATTACATTTTTAAGTATATTAACTCTAATAATATTCTTTATATTCACTCTATATTTATATTTTATTTATATTTGAAGAAGGAATCAAAAAATCAGAAATAATGAATATTTTATTAATAAATATACGCTAAAAGTCATATAAATTCATGAAATATTCTTAATATTTTAAATAATCTCTTGAAATTTTAATTCATATATAACTCTTTACTTTTTCACTTAAAGAATTTATATAATAAAGTCTCTCCGAGATCCTCTTATCTCTGTCACCAAAGGATATGCTGGGTGTGTATCAGGAGCATGTATGGTCCATGTCATTAAACTTGCTTTGTAGTGCTAATTACTCGAGGAATTAACAATTGTCTTTCATATTTTACGAGTTGCACACTAGTATGCAACTATCCTCAATTATATGTGCTTTGTTATTTATCCTAATGTCAAATCCTCAATAGACAAGTGCTTGTGAGAACATGACTAATGCTACTATTAACACAAACCATAATTAAACGAGAGTCTTGTTTTATAGTAAGATTGTAAATTTGCGAGTTGAATAAATTTGATCTTGTAAGTTGCCTATACATGTTATATGAATACATAAATGATATTATAATTATTTAGACACATTTACATTGTGATGTTATTTGGATAAGAAAAGTAGAAAACTAAGAGAGAGAGAGAGAGAGATTTACATTGTGATGTTATTTGGATAAGAAAAGTAGAAAACTATACGAGAGAGGGTGTGGAGTGTTAGCTGGATGTCATATGAATTTAACAGGAATGAGGTGGTGGGTCGACCTGTCAAACTTATCCCCCCATTAAAAATGAACAAGGCCAAAGTAATAATAATACAACAAAATGAAAGTTCCTTGTGTTCCAAACCTATTCTATACCCAAAATTATTGTAGTTGTAGGTTCACACACTACAAGAGCCGGGACTAATATGGACTATTCTTCACTATAGTTCGATTAACCTTTTAAAATCAATAAATATTTTGTTTTTCAGATTTCAACTTCTTAGTTAAAAACAGGAGAATAAATATTTGAAATTCTATAATTTTCNGAGAGAGAGAGAGAGAGATTTACATTGTGATGTTATTTGGATAAGAAAAGTAGAAAACTATACGAGAGAGGGTGTGGAGTGTTAGCTGGATGTCATATGAATTTAACAGGAATGAGGTGGTGGGTCGACCTGTCAAACTTATCCCCCCATTAAAAATGAATAAGGCCAAAATAATAATAATACAACAAAATGAAAGTTTCTTGTGTTCCAAACCTATTCTATACTCAAAATTATTGTAGCTGTAGGTTCACACACTACAAGAGCCGGGACTAATATGGACTATTCTTCACTATAGTTCGATTAACCTTTTAAAATCAATAAATATTTTGTTTTTCAGATTTCAACTTCTTAGTTAAAAACAGGAGAATAAATATTTGAAATTCTATAATTTTCAAAATTAACAATAGTAACATTTTTAGTCCCAACAATTTCATAATCATCGGGTGCACATGTCACCATACCACAAACACANCTTAGTTAAAAACAGGAGAATAAATATTTGAAATTCTATAATTTTCAATAATTAACAATAGTAACATTTTTAGTCCCAACAATTTCATAATCATCGGGTACACATGTCACCATACCACAAACACGTTTATTTGTTTCATCTTTTTATTTTTCATTTTAGTGTTTAAAATGATCTTTAAAATATCTGCGATTCAATATTATTTATTTTAGCTTACAAACAACTAAACAAGAGAGAAAGAACACAACTGAAATTTGGAACAGGAAACAGATTGAATAAACTGTTTCTAGTGCGTAAATGATACTCAATCTGGGCTAAGGGCTAATGTTTAAAATGATTGGGCCAANCTAATATGGACTATTCTTCACTATAGTTCGATTAACCTTTTAAAATCAATAAATATTTTGTTTTTCAGATTTCAACTTCTTAGTTAAAAACAGGAGAATAAATATTTGAAATTCTATAATTTTCAATAATTAACAATAGTAACATTTTTAGTCCCAACAATTTCATAATCATCGGGTACACATGTCACCATACCACAAACACGTTTATTTGTTTCATCTTTTTATTTTTCATTTTAGTGTTTAAAATGATCTTTAAAATATCTGCGATTCAATATTATTTATTTTAGCTTACAAACAACTAAACAAGAGAGAGAACACAACTGAAATTTGGAACGGGAAACAGGTTGAATAAACTGTTTCTAATGCGTAAATGATACTCATTCTGGGCTACGGGCTAATGTTTAAAATGATTGGGCCACAAAATTATTCTTTTTATGTTTTCAAGACCATATTACTAAATAAACACATCGGCCCAATGGGTCAATAGTTGGTTGATATGAAACATGAAAGTTATAAATTTATTTCTCTACCTGGATCGCCTCTTCTTGGTTTCTTGTTAATAAAACACTCATCAAGGGTAATGTGGTTATATTTTGCCCTTCCACAAATGTAAAATTCTCAACTACTTTATTATTTAGCTTTTTTGAGGACCAAGAGCTAAAAGCACAAATTATTATCAATATTGCGCCAAACATCAAAAGACATACTATATAATACTACGGAGAAACAAAAAGAGAGATTATAAACGAACAAAAACCATACTACTATATATGAAAAACTAGAGTTACATGTGACAGCGACCAAGCAATGAAAACCAGGTTGGGAGTTTGAGATGTGACAATCCGTGTCGAATCCCGGACCTTTTTCAAGATTGGGTCAAATTTTGAATATGTATTAAGAATATATTAGTTCAAATGCAACAATGAATTGATTAATAACAAGTTCACCCAACCCCTCAAAAGATCATATAATTTATTGGTGCATTTGGTATAGTACATCGCCTTTAACACTGAATTAAAGTGTTCATGTGGGACTGAGGTGTTTCACTTGATACTAACCAACTCAACGTCGATATGCAACTTAGGGAACAGACGTTTACTCTCGCTCGCTTGAAAGGTCTGTTTTTTTTTTCATATAATGCCGCTAGGGACAAAGAGGCTTTGAGTTTTGCCTTCACCACACGTACGTACATTGTAATAATGTGTTCTCTGCAAAACAATATAGAGAAAACACTGGTCAAATGTTGAATGTAGTTATTGAAAAAATGTTATGCAGAGACAGAGGTATCCTGACAGTCGGCAATTGCATGACCGGAGCATTCTTCGAGTTCAGCAACACATTCTTTATCTGTTGGATTCTCTGGTGGGTAGTAAACTGAACAAACACACCAGGATCATTGATTTTTGTAGTCTTGAATATCAAAATCCTGCATGCAGTGTTATTCAGCAGCAAATAATCGATACAGTATATAATTCAGCCGTAAATAATAAAATAGACTGAGACCGAGATATGCACTATGATAAATCGATTATCATAGTGCATATCTATAGTACCTTATACCTCACTAACTGGGCCGGAATAATTATTATGAATCGTTCTTTGAAGATATACAAGCCTAAATAATGGAGAAACACATATATATTCAAGAGCAAATATATAGTACCTGCAAGGACAGAGAGCCTCCGAGTCTGTATAATAAATAAACGTTAATGAAGCACAGACAGAGGCCCAGACATTTCAACCCACTATTCCTATTTGGTAAAAAATTTAGATAACTACATTTCATTGCCTATATTTGTTAACAATTATTCTTCTTAGGTAAAACTCCAATCATTAATATAATTATAATTAACACTTATTTTAGTTAATTATTTTAACTATTATCGTCGGAGAGTATTTAGAATTTTTTTGAATTTGATATTTAAACCAATTTGTAAATGAGTCCCGGTCCCCAACAATTACTTGTCGAAACCATTACCCGTTATAAAGTTCTACGGATAAGTCTTACGCAAAAAAAATTCGTGAATACACGAGGTCATATTTTCTATCCGCACTTTTTTGCGGCTGTTGCGGAAAATTATAACAGATTTGTAAATTGAGAATTTGAGATGTACAGTACTACTGGATAACAGTCAACACTTCTCATCTTTTTCCAATAACCACAACTTGAATTTTGACCAACTAAGGCTTCGTTGGGAGTGCTGTTGAAAACTATTATATTGTGAGAAAAAATGCTGGTGGAAAAAGTACTGTCAGAAAAATCATATGATTGTTTGGTAATTTTTTTTATTTATGCATATTTTGAGATATAATATATAAAAATAATGTTTTTGAGAAGGTTTGATGATGAAACTGATAGCAACTTCCCGCAAAAGCCGAAAACAGCTTTTTCTAAAAGCACGAGAGGACATGCTTTTGTAAAAAGTAGCTTTTAGACTAAAAATGATTTTCCAGACAACAACTTTAAAATTTACAAAACACCATTCTAACAGCTTTTCAGCAAAAAACTACTGTAGCTGTCTGTAACAGCAATACCAAACCGGGCCTCAATATTGATGATTGAGGATTTGTTTGTGATTAGTGTTAAAACTGTTGTGCNACTACTGTAGCTGTCTGTAACAGCAATACCAAACCGGGCCTCAATATTGATGATTGAGGATTTGTTTGTGATTAGTATTAAAACTGTTGTGCTGTGAGGAAAAGTGCTGGTGAAAAAAGTGATGCCAGAAAAATTTAATGATTGTTTGGTAATTTTTTTGATTTATGCATATTTTGAGATCTAATATAAAATATTAATGTTTTTGGAGAGTTTTGATGTTGAAAATTGCAGTTATTTTCTGCAAAAACTGAAATTTAAATAGTTTTTTTCCCAAAAGTACGAGGGAACGTATTTTCTTTAACAACAACTTTTAAGACCAAAAATGCTTTTCAAGACGCCTACTTTTGAATTTTACCAAACAACTTTCAACCTGTTTTTCATTAAAAAGCTGATGTTACTATCTGTAACAACAATGAAAAATGTACCCTAAGGGCAAACCCAACACTAGAGCTGTAAACGAACCGGACATGTTCGGTAAGCTCGGTATGTTTGTCCGTGTTCGAGTTCTTTAAGCTCGTCCGATAAGCTCGTCCGATAAGCTTAACGAACTCGAGTTCGAACAATAAAATATGTTCGGTAAGGTTACCGAACATTGTTCGGTTCGTTAAGATTTTCGTCCGAGTTCGTTAAGNGTTCGTTAAGCTCGTCCGATAAGCTTAACGAACTCGAGTTCGAACAATAAAATATGTTCGGTAAGGTTACCGAACATTGTTCGGTTCGTTAAGATTTTCGTCCGAGTTCGTTAAGAGTTCGTCCGAGTTAGTTCGAGTTTGGTAAGCTCGAGTTCGTTCGATAAAAAATAATAATTTTTACAATTTTTTTATTTTTTTTATTTTTCAAATTATTATATTTATTTTTTTTACAAAATTATATATATAATTACCGAAATGTTCGTGTTCTGTTCGTGTTCGGTTCGGTTCGGTATGTTCGCGAACTGTTCGTGTTCGTTCGGTTCGTTACCGAACTCGAGTTCGGACAAGAAAAATTGTCCGATAAGCTTATCGAACATTGTTCGGTTCGTTAAGAATTTGTTCGTGTTCGTTAAAAGTTCGTCCGAGTTCGGTTCGTTTACAGCTCTACCCAACACTGATCCAAAGATCCAAATTTGAGGCAAATTACCTTAAATTCTCATTCAGCAGTGATCCAAATGGTGATCCAAATTTGGATCAGTGAATAGTGCTGATCCAAATTTTACTTGATCCAAATTTGGATCAGTTTGTTTAATATTAAAATAATATTTTTATTATTTGTATATTTTTAGTTTACTAGATTTAAAATTGATTTATGAAATTTTATTTTTTTAATTAGTAATAGTATGTAACTCATAGTTAATAAAAATTAATTTTTAGAATAAAATTTATAATAATGAGAAAAACATATTTCATTAAAACTTAAATAAAAGTCATTAAATGCATAAAATAAAAAGTACATTAAATGCATAAAATAAAAATTCCAATACAAAAAATGACTAGAAAATGGTACATGTGTTTTTCGTTAATTAATAAAATGCATGTGTTTGTCGTTAATTAAGTATACAATTTTTATGTTATTTACGCATATTAAAAAAAATTATATCTTTAATTTAATTAATTTAGTAAATATAATATAAATAGTTGATAATGATTAAACATTAAATTTAAGATTAAATAATTTAATATAGTATTTATGTAATATAATATATAAATAATAGTTTAGATCAAAATTTGGATTAGTTAATGATCAAAATTTGGATTTTTGGATCACAAAATGCTGGCCCGAGAGAATCTCTACCTCATCACTACCACTGTTATAACAACCCTTTTTCAACCCCAAAAAAATCATTGAAAATGACACAAATGGCTAATCATGAGACACCCATTCACCTGATCAAATGATCAATATAAACATACAATACAAACTAATCATATCCATCTATTTATCTGATCACAATCCACTACCCCCATAAAAACATAACCACAAAACAAACAAAATTCATCCAAAATTAGAATCAAGATCAAAAGTTTTCACCTTGTCTTTCATATTTAATCAATCAAATTTGGAACAATTACAAGGCAAATCTACTGTATTAGTAAGTAAAAACTCTCATCATCCAAACAGAATCTGGGTGACATTTTCACATTTGTTCTTCAACTTTAAAACTAAATTCTACTAGCCTTAAGCGAAAACAGAACCACAAGAGAGAGCCATCAACAACATAGCTGCTTGTTCTTCTTCACTGATCTTTCTCCTTTGTTTCGACATCGCTGATCGCGGTCTCTGAAACACCACTTCACTCCCCAAAGCCACCAATTTCCTCTTCAAACAGTCCACCATTTGATCATCATTGTTAGGAGTGTTTGTGTCATTAGATACATTTTTCTTGGCTTTCTTGTCATCTTTATTCATACCCAAAAGAGCCCTTCTCCTCTTTCTGCTTCTGATCCCACAAGCATTACACAGTGACTGCATCACATAAACAAAATACCCAAATCATTATACTAAATCACTTGATCATACCCAAATCAAGAGCACACACACACACACACAATTTCAGAACCCTAAATCATTCGATCAAACCTCAAATCAAGAACATACATATACATACATATGTAAATATATACCTTAGGACCAGCTGGGCCACCTCTCCAAAGAGGGGTTTTAGAAGTACCACAATCAACACATGTTTTCAACTGATTTGAACCTTCCGGGGTTTTGCTACTCACCATCATCTCTTCAGAATCTGATCCCTGAAACAACATAATACATCACAACCCGAATATAATCAGTTTACATATATACATATATATATATATATACACACATAATAGTACCGTGATCACTTACTTTGTCACTCAAATCAACCATGATTCTCAGCTTGATCAGCAATCTAGAACAAACCCAATACAAATCAACCACCCAAAACCCACTTTCAAGAACCCTAAGATTCTTGAAAAACAGAGCAAACAGGGCAAATTTCACTGATCAGAGCTACAAGCAAACACTAAAACTCCACCACCTTACACTAGAGATCAACTCTTGATATATAGATACACCTAAATACAAAGAAATGTGTGTAAAGATTTCGAGAAAAGAGGCGCAGAGAGAGTGTGTATACAAGATAAACTCGGCAGAGTACTAATTGTATAAATGATGAAGCGGCAAATAAAATATATAATCATTTTTATACGTTCAAGTAAACCCTAGACTACTGAGACATTTTTTTCTAAATGACGGAAATGCCCTTGGTTACAAACTTTTTTAATGTAAAAATTACCCGCCAAAAGGTTTTTATGTGATAAAAAGGCGCGATGAAGCGAATCCAATGTGGGCATTTACGGTATTGAGAAAATGTTATGGAGTTGGTGTTGTTGCGGCTGTGTTTTGTTAGGGTTTATTATTGGAGTATGTTTTTGCAATAATGAATCGTGACCGTCCGACAATGTTGTGTACTATGATTACACTTTTGTGGGACAGAGTTGCCAAAAACATAGGTATAAAAAATGTTATGCGCTTTTGTTGTCATTACCTATTGAAAACATGTTGACTTTTGTAATTTTGAAAATGATTTATGCTTTTTACATGAATACATTCGGTTTTATTATCGAATAATACTGAATCGTGTTTTAAAATACGGAAATTGGAATTAGACGACTAAATTATCAGTAATTAATTGAAATAATAATTGAAAGTAATTTAATAAATAATAATATATAATTATATTTAAACATAGTCAAATTATTATAAAATTTATAATAAAAAATATCATATATCATAAATAATCAGTGTTCTAAAAGAAGGCCGTCTTGCCGATTAATCGGTAAATGGATGAGTCTCGTCTCGATTAATTAAAAATCGGGTCAAAAGACGTTTTTCTAAAAATCGGTCGAGACAGGAAAATTCAGCCGAGACACTCAAAAATTGGTTGAAACGGTAAAAAATCGGTAAAAATTATTTTCTTTAAAAAATTCAAATTTTTAAATAATTAATAACTAATATATTTTTATCACAAATTTACAATAAATATGGTTTGTATGACCCTAGATCCTGCATAAATTTTAAATACTCTCTTAAATTCTTAATAATTATATGATATATTATGTAATAATTATTAAGATTAATTATTAAATAATGATTATTAAGTATAAACCACTTAAAATGTTAATTATAAGTGATTTTTTTCGTAAATCTTAACATCTAAATATATATATATTAATGATATATGATATTTTTTTCATCATAATTTTATAACAATACGAAAATATTTAAATATAATTATATATTATTATTTATTAAATTAAATTAAATTATTTTCGATTAATGTTCCGATTAATCACCGATTACCTGATTAATCACTGGACGGTATATTTACCGTCTAACTCTGATTCCGGTCTTTTAGAACACTGTAGACAATACATATTTAGGTGTTAAGATTTATAAAAAAGTAATTTCTATAAGTAGTTATTACATAAATATATATAATTATTATAAATTTGAGAGAGTATTTGAAATTTATGAATGATTTAAGGTTATACAATTCATATTTATTGTAAATTTGTAATATAAATATATTAATTATTAATTTTTTAAAAAAATTCAACTTTCTTAAAAAAAAAAATTAATTTTGACTGATTTTTGAATGTTTTAACCGATTTTTTCATTTTCACCTAATTTTTAAAAAAACATTTTTGAACCCGATTTTTTTGACTCGCGGGAAGTTCGGATTTGAAATTAGTGTCAGACTCACCGGAAATTCGAACTCGAAATTAGGATCGGACCATTTGTGACTCGTGGAAATTGAGTGCTACATCTTTCTCTCCTGGCTTGATTCTCAGAGACGACAAAGGGGCGTTCGTGAAAGCGGGCACTAGCAGAGTTGAGGGGTTGTCTCAGTGTTTGAAGCTGAAACTTTAGGTGTTTTGAAAACTTTAAAAGTGGACAGAATTGAGGGATTGTCGTTTGTTAGAAGGCGAGCAAACAAGACGGTTCTTTGTATGGCTCACATTCCTTGTTTGGTTAATAGTTTCACTCATTTTATGTCTCCTCCGCATGAGCTGGAGATTCTATTGTAGGACTCTTCCGATTTTTGATGAAATTTATCATGTTATCAAAAAAATAAATTAAAATTCTTATACATATTATTTTGATTATAAACAATAAAAAATCTAACAACAGATGACAAACATATGTACTAACAACAATCTCAATTTAATTTCTTAATTTTTATTCGATCCCATTTCATCATGTTCGCGGTACAAAATAAAATTTAAATAGAATCGAAAATACTTTCTGATTTTTGCTATATAACAAAAGGTATTGAATATTTGGGTGTAAACTGAAATCAAAGTGCAAAAATTGAGTTGGGCATTCGGACTTCGGAGAAAGATAATGATGATTTGATCCTTATCAAGATTTCTGATAATGACGAGGTGGAAATGATGAGTCCATACAATTTCAAGCTCGTCGTAATAGATTTATCCTAAATGAATGAATGGAGATTATAATGGCACCACCTGGTCCACCTGCATGGGTTCCACACCACCTGGCGTACTGTATGTCTGTATATATCATATATCTCAAAGCTCACTCGCTGACACAAAAAAAAATCGTCCAATACTCTAATACGAGTTGCATGGCAACATGTTCAAATTAATTCTACGATGTCTTTTATAGTTCGTCTGTGTAATAGCAATAGGAGGTAAAGAGAGAAAAAACAAAGAGATTGAAGAAATAGAAACTGATATATTATAAACAGAAAAACATATTAAAGACTACATTGAAATGATTTTCTTGACAAGTGACTACATCTTTCACATATATAGGAGGTTAGTAAAAGTCTATACTACTCTTACATACTTATTTTTTAATACTTCCCCTCAAGCCAATGAGTGAGAACAAAGTGAAACTCTTGGCTTGAAGATAAAAACTGATGCTAGGGAGAACTAATGTCATGACAGTTTGGAGTGTGCCACTGCCATTAGAGGACATGTAAATGATGACAATGACTTTCATCTTTTAAAAATTCCATCGATCTCTTCACTCCTTTAACCATAAATATCTGCAACTCAAGGCACTTTGATGATAGTATACCTCTACAAATTTGGTAGAGTTTTAAATGGAGAATCGAGGCACAATTAAGTCCTGACTTTAGTTGCCATTAGAGGACCCTGACTTTTCTTGTCATTTGAGAAATCCTGGTTTTGCTTGCCATTAAAGGACAATTGCTCACAGATTTCAAGAGAAGCATGAGTAATCAATCACTACAATGGAATGACCTCTCAACTTCAATAATAAACACATCATGGTAATGACTCCCATATAAATGATGGCAATGACTTTCATCTTTACCAACAATGGCAATTACTTCCATATAAATGATGGCTTTGTAGATTTTCTTGCCCCTCAACTCATGCTCCCCCTGAAGAGATCTCTTTAAATGCTACACCAACAATAAAGTGATCCATGAAGAGCTGTGAAAATTGAATGGAAAGGTGGTACTTTTTGCATGAGCATGAACGCTGTTTTGGCTTTTTGTCCCTGTTCTTGCCTGCGTTGCACCCAATATTGACACTGTAGATTGTTTCTGAAACTGATTCAGCTGCAATTTTAACACCCCACTTGTTTAAACCCATCAAGTGAAATAAGTGACTCTAGGTATATGAGAGGGGTTGCATAAATCTCATCCCAAACACTATATATTTTGGTATATTTTTTCTCATTATCATATAAGACGTTATGCAAGTAGGTTCCATTGAGTGACATGCTTCCATAGAATTGCCCTACACCCAAATAACAAGATAGACATACCTCAGACTTTGAATTAGCATCAGTACCAATACTATTTTTTTTTTGTCCAAGACATTTGCCCAGAAGCATCAACTAACGTCCATAGATCAATTCCTAGTCCATCGCCAATGGATTCAAAGACAATAGCAACAGAACCTTCAAAATCCAGAACATACAACCTCTTTCTTAAAACACAGTTAGAGAACGTTACAAGTCTAAGAATCTCTTTGTGCAAATCAAACGAGATCAGCTCATCTCCACCATCAAAATATAGAACCCCATTTACAACAATTTTAGTTTGCCAGTGTGTTATAAATTTCTTGTTCTTCAAAATAGCAGCCCAGAATTCTCTCCAAGAATCAACATTTGTGGAATACACATGCACTACTGGAACAAGATCTTTTTTTTTTCAAACCCAATCATCAGCACCTTGTAGTCATTCGAGATAGAATCATAACTAAACTCTGCCTTAATCAGAAACTTTCTCATTTGCGTATCTCCTGGAATTGGAAGTTTCCTGCACTTCCTGATTAAAGGATTCCAGAGATAGAAAACATTACCAAACCTATTCGATAGACAGATAATGCCATTTTAAGAACCAACAACTCGACGATGCATAAAAAATTGTGGCATCTCAAGAAAACCAAAGTGTACAGTACATCTAGACAACTTTCGGCCATTGCCATCAAGCACAACCTTGTTATTTCTTTCCGGTTGGTGAATGAACAAATGTAAGTTAAATGGAGCAAAAGCCAATTCACCCGCATAACACTGCATAGTGAGTAGTGTGGGATTATTCTGAGAAGCAATAATAACACAGTGGAAGTGAGAATTAACAAAACAAGGGCTCGAAATTACACATAACCATGACTTGCTCACTGACTTGCATATCACCAATGTTTTCACCGTAAGTTCCCAAAGTATTTTACCCAAAACTGCTCCGGGTACATACTTGCCACACATATACGACATAGAGCTCAATTACGAAATATTAAAGAATCCAACAAGAAATTCTGCACCCCGGAGTGCGACGGCGATGAGCGGTGACAGAGACTTTGAGAATCTCATTCTAATCATCTTCACACGTTCAAAAACTAAGAAGTTGCAACAAACACAATTTTTCTTCGACAAATTATCAAACAGATTTTGTGCGTTTTCAAAACACATCATATTTTCACTAGCTGAAGGATTTTGTATGATGTTGTTCTTCACATTCTCATCAAATTAAATAGTTCCAAGAAGAATGTTTCTTTCGGGGATACTATCAAACATATGAAGTTCTTTCATAGAACACACATAATTTTCACTAAAATCCAATACCGCATTATCTAGCATAATAATATTTTCATTAGAGTGCTAAAATGTGCAGATTTAACAAGTGTAGTATGACCCACAATTACTATCGAAACGAAAACCTGACAAAGGCTTCCATTTGAATCTTTATCGATCTCTTCCATCAAATTGTACACATGTCGTGCTAATGAAACCAATTTATCCCTAAGTCTCCTAAGAAGCCTATTGTGATTCTTCTTGTCCGGTAAAAATTCATTTTTTACCATCTTCTCAAAAAGAGACATTTTATCAAACAGGTTACGAGCATAAACCATTGTGGGAGAGAATGAACATGCAAGAGTGATGATTCTAGTTGACAAGGTGAGGCTAATAAAAGATAGAATCAAAGCATGAACTCGTTTGAGTTGAAGGATACAATATTTGGAGGGTACAATATTTGTCAAGAAGGTGAAAAATGAATTGTGGGCAAGCATGAATCACACATTCTCAGGACAGAATCGGAGGATCTGATACCATGATGACTTTTATAGTTTGTCTATATAATAGTAATAGGAGGTGAAGAGAGAAGAAACAAAGAGATCAAAGAAATAAGAACTGATATATTATAAACAGAAAAATATATTAAAAACTACATTGAAATGATATTCCTCATAAGTGAATACATCCTTCACATATACAGGCGGTTAGTAAAAGTCTATATTATCCTTACATACTTATTCCTTAATATTCTAGCTCGACTCACCCTATACCGAACGGACCTACTAAGGGGTACGAAATATGTGTCACTTAAAAAAATTGAAAATTTATATATTACTGAACAAATAAATAAGATAAATTTATGTTACACCATTTTGAGAAGAAACAAGCAAACAAGCAAGCATACCAAAGAATGCAGCAATGCAACCCATGATCCATGGAAAAAAACAGTAGTAACCAGTCGTTGATCTTCCGTTTAGGGAGATGAGTCCGATCCGATTGTAATAGTGCCCGATAAACAGCTTCTGTCAATGCATATGAGGTAACTGCAGGATCCGATTCCTCGGGTAGTATGCCATGTTTCTGTGAGACATGCAATGTCATATGCACCCATTGTCTCGGACACTCCTAGATATTCACATACTTTTAGCCTTCCATTTATCGTATCATCCATACTTAGCATATCAACATGCCTCAATATTAAGATTGGATTTTCATCTGTCACCATACAAAAATTTGAAGCTCATTATTTCATGTAACTATTTGATTCATGTGTGTGTCGGTGGCACAGTAAGTCAGTAAGATATACACAACTTGCTCTACTTTAAAGAGTAGAAGGTTGTTTCTGTTTCAGTAAAAATCTCCGACTACCATGGTGCATATAAAGACTTATAGATATAAATGTGTATATGTATGATGATAAATTGAAGACATTATGTGGATTCTTACTTGATTTTCTTATGGAAGGGCAGTGAGATTTCTCTATTGGCTTGAACAGGGACCAAGTCACCACATTTAAGGGCTTTGTAAGTCTCTGCCAAGTTGGCCACCACTAGAACACAGTTAACTCTTCTTCTAGCAAATCTTGCAGAGGATAAGAAAGATCCTATTGGTAGAACCATTTCGTTAATTAATCTCCTGATCTATAGCAGAGCTGATTATGCCCAACACCATCAGTCATCCATTTCAAAACTTCTTCAAGACCATAGCTCAAGTGATTTTCATCCAAGCCTCTTGTGTCATATACACAAAATCCACTTCTCATTGATCTCAGAACATTATGTTCTTGCATAAACATTGTTGTATAACTTGAAGAGTTACCTAAAAATATATCGACAACACATTCAATAATTATATAAATCAACACTAAGAATCTGGTGTATCCATTGGTAGGACAGGACCAGTGAGGATAAGAGGTACACATATATACCTTACCTTTCCTCTTAAGATGCATCCAATTATTATAGATAAGTCCTGTATATATACACATACAATTGTATATAACCAAGACAGTGAAAGTTTACAAGAGAACTTTTTTCCGGAACCAGGTAAACCAACCAAGAGAATGCTTATTATTGGAGGTATATCCATGTCTTCTTTCTTAATTCGTCCCATGGGCAACCAGAAATCACCATTCCCATAAGAGATGTGCTTGTGACGAAGATCATCAAGACCTTTTGGAGAGATCAATGCCAGTCTCCAATTCTCTGCAAAGTTTGAGCCTTGGGGTAAGCTTTGAGATATCAGAAAGATCCAATTTTAAATGGCTTTTTTCATCAGCATCATCATTACCTGTTTTCCACCAGTACTAAAAGATTGAGTTTTTAGATTCATCAGGATCTTCATGGGTGGAAGAGTACCGGTTCCTCATTGCTAGTGAAATCTTAAATTTATTGATGCTTAGAGATCTTATGCCATCAAATACATATGACTGACATACTTGGAATACCTGACTTTCGTAAGATGATATGGGCTCACAATCTTGTGTTTTAAGCTAGTGGTTAACATTTATGAGCAGTATATTTACGGTGTGTCATATTACACAACTTATAGATTAAAAAGTCTTATTATGGTATTCATCAAAGACCTGTCACAATACCAGAAGGTCATGATAAACTAAATAACTTCTTGATGAATGTACTTATAATCTTGTTTTAATGCCTTCACCGTAAGTGACAACTTCTATGAAAATGTAAAGCCCCAAGATCATTCTTACTTCTTAGCGTGGTAAAACCTAAGATATATACATTCTCGTATACGACTGTAGGAGAGACATATTGGATTTGAGGCAAATGAATTCACTAGAAACACTTGCATTATATTTTTCAAAAATCGATGTTGCTGAAAAGAACACAAAATTCGATGTTTTTCAAAAAGCCATCTTTTTTACTAATAGGTAAACGCTTAGAACAGATCCATGCTCCTCAAGCTCCTCTATTTCACCCAATGTAACAACAAGTAATTTCTCTTCTCCTATAACTCATCAATTACTACATCAAGAGGAATTCGGAATGAATGAAAATGTCTTCCGAAAACAATTACTAACTAGAGAGACTATGTTGAGGATCACCTCTAACTTAAGTTGATATCCTGTCTGAATTACCAGCTGCAGTTCTCGTGAATACTGTTGAACTATAATAGTAACTTAAAACTAAAGACATTAGGCAAGTAGAGATGTATTTTAGTAGAAAATAAACATTCAAAAATACATTTTGTAATGCTATGTTCAAAAAGATCTAACAGATGGAAGTAGTTCTGATTTTGAGCGGTAAGATGAAAATGTTGGGGATAATATATGGAAAACTCGTTAAATAAACATCTTACGATATATATTAGCTAATCCTATATATTGTAACTGCCTCATAAATAGAGAACCTGCATAGTCTTTGAGGAGTTGTTTGTATCCAGGTCTTTGGAACAATATTGCGTTCAATAGTGGACTGCAACAATATTAAGCAACTAACCGCAGATATCATAACTAATCTATTGTGCAAGCATTTGTATATGCTTGACAAACATACACACCCCAAAAAGGGAGACAAACAAATAATTGCTACTTTCATAAGTATTTGCAATTTACGTACTAGTCAACATACTTTTTCGGATCACTCTATTTTAATAGGGATGTTGCAAGTTAGATGATGGTAAAATATAATATTATCCTAATTTTTACCATACCTGGGTCTGGACATCGTCCCCTATCACGATGTTCCCTACTGCTCTAACTGCAGGAAAAAGAACCGACGAAGTAGGAACTGCCGTTGAAGTATGACTGAAACACAATTAAACACGATAAGATCCAACCCAAAATTGTAGGAAAACAGATAAACTCAATCAGGATTTGAAGAAATGACATTTACTGAAGTAGCTTAACAAGACGTTGACTGAAACCTGCTTCGATTATGGCTTGAATTTTGTCATTAGGACCATCAGAAGGATATGAGAGTGCCCAACATGCATATGTTAGCACCATCTAGTCTGGAAAGATAATACCAGAAAAAACTTGTAAATGATCAACGCTTGAAAAAGAGGTCCGTCAATCAAATCACTATAAGAAAGACCTACAAATAACCTGATCAAATTGCTTGGGGCTTGCCATGAGAGAAATTTGATAAAACCCAGGTGGCATTTCTTAGCATTGAAAGCTTTGCATGCTCATTCAACTGAGCCAGCAATGCTGGGAAAGCAGCACTACTGCACTAGCAAGGACAAGATCACAACACCGAGAAGAGTCACCAGCCACATTGCCCAACGCCCAAACAACTTGTAAGTTAAGAAAAAAGGACTCAATAAGATACGTGCCAGGACAGTCGTATCAATTAATTTGGAATGTCGATGTTTAAATGCATTATAATAATTCCAAAGGTACCTGCTCCCTGCAGACATCATCACTAGGAGAGCCAAGAAGTTTCACGAAGATTGGGACAACCGCATGTTCAATCAACACTACTTTTGTATTTTCAGATGTTCCAGAAGCATTATTATTAGTAAAAGAGCCAAGGCAGCCTCAAACTGTAACAGAGTACAAACATCTTATTCAATGAAGTGATAGAAAGAAAGTAATACACGTTCAGTGTAGCACAAAAGCAAGGTACCACAAATTCATAACACAAACCTGGAGGTGTGAGTATTCTTCCCTCGTAAAAAACTCCACAAAACGAGGAACAACCCTAGATTGTATAACTTCATCAATCAGAGGGGTTCTCTCTGTTAATTAAGCCTGCATGTTAGACACTCAAGATTCGTCTTGCATTCCTTGATCCAATAAGAAAACAAAAACAGAGGCGAAAACAAAACAATATTACAAACTCCTGTCGATACCTATTGAGAATTTTCCGGAACAGAGCAGTTGCCTCCAGCTGCAAATAATTATTATTAGACCACACCCCAGCAACCATACCCGGAAGTCTCTCTCACTGCAACAAAAGAAAAAAGTAGGCAACTAATTATCAATAATCTATGGATTCTACTTATTTGAGTTGGGCAGGGCTTGTACATATCTGATCCATTGCAATCTCTTAAGCATATGCATATATAGAAATCCAGCATCTCATAAAACCCTTAAAATTTAATTAATTTTGCAATACCAACATATTCAAATAAGCATCATCAACAGATTTTCAAAAAACCTCTTAAACCATGATTGAACACTAGCAGATTTCAATAAACTTTATAAAACACTAGAGGTATCCTTATTGACTTGTAAACTCCGAAAAAAATACAATATAATACAAACTAAACGCACATCTACAATTACAGAAATAACATTATAAATAAACAAAAAACACCAAGATCAAAGTACTAAACAAACTATAAATATACTCATTTTGCTCGATAGTTGGTGCTTAAAGACATATCCTGTCTCCGTCTCCTACCTTCTTTAGCGACAGTAACCATAGCATTCGGTCTCAACGACATAGCTGCTTACTCAAAACCCTAACAACCACAAAACCCTAACAAACATAAACAATAATATAATTAAAACCCTATCAAATACTTGTACAAAACCTTAATAAAACACAAACTGTATACATGCAAACGTTTAAAAAACTCGTAAACCGTAGTGAACACAGTATATAATATTAATAATTTAATATTAACATATAAAAAATGCATGTTACATATTTACATACCAGGGAGCAGAGAGTAGAGACTAGAGAGAGTTGAAAAAGGACAATTGAGATGTTAAAGATGGAAGTAATTATATTCGATTTGAAACGTCACCATAACATAATATGCATGCTGTACTACAGGGGAACAAGGAACAACGTGATGCACCTGTTTAACCTGGTATCACCAAACCGAGCTGGGCCTGACCAAACAGATGGTAACAATTCTAGGATCGGGGATGTCGAATGCATTTTTGCTTCACCAGGCACCTAGAAAAGTAATTAGCAGTTGAATTTTACGAAACGAAGGAAAATATTGCACAAGATTAGAGATATGCATATTGCACACAACTGAATTTTGCCATGCCTTTAACTCTGGAGATCGGATATAGATGCTTTTTTTTATTCATCTAGGTGAAGCTTGCAAGATGCTCTCACGACAGTTTTTGGACAACTTTAAGTATATTTTATTTTGTCCATCTCTAGGAAAATTTAAGCTCATAGATTGTAACATATATATATCAGATAGCAACTTGAAATTATGATCTTACTTTTGCTACTGGAATTAATATCTGACTTTCATCGAGACACGCTTTGCTTTGCTAATAAGTTTGCATCTAGGACCATGTTAAATTGTTAAGCAGTCGAATATATCAGCAATTTTCCTGTTATCTATCATATTCAATGGTATAACCTACTGATCATCACAGACCCGTAAGTCATGAATCAAAGATTAAATCAGTAGGTCATGTGCACTCAACTACATGACTAATATTTTGAGGACATTGAGTAGCACTTGTACTCATCCACATTTTTATCAAGCTCACCAAGATCACTCTCTCAGAAGATGAGAAATCAAAATCTCAGCAACGCATACTCAAGTACATTATCAATATTTTGAGGACATTTCGTAATACTGCAATATGTGTGTATAAAAGGCTATGATTCATTTTGGAAAATGGAAAGCGTATGGCCTTTTGAAAGTCTCAGCCATGCTGAATAAACCTGTTTCATTACATCTTTTTCAGTCTCACAGCCCAAAATGCTAAGTTGAGTAGATTTTATAAGAACAAATTTATGCACAAAAATTCTGGTAGATAAATTACTGTTTCTGATTTTATTTTTTTTTAACTGCACGGTACTCCTCTCTGCAGTAGTGTACTGTAATGCATTGCTTTTTGGACTTTTATTTAGCGGACCGCTTATTTTTAGTCCTGCAATCTTGTAATGTTACCCATGAACTTTATAACTTTTTTGAATCTAAATCAATAAGTTTGTTGGACTGTCTCTGAAACAAAAATCTCAGATAGCTATATCTAATCCGCCATTACTCAGCTCTGTTATTATTCTTTGAATTGAACATATTCACACACTAAATTTGTTTCCTGATAACACTTGAACCCTCAAACTCCAGTTAAGAGATTGCAGTTATAACACTGTTGGACTCGAAGCAAGTTTTGTAACTTCTATTTCACATAAAATCAGGAAGTAAAAAAACCAAGGCATAAACTTTGAAGTAAGCAGTTTGAAAGAGATTCAAGGCATCTTTAATCTCTATGTACAAAAAGTTAATGCCTCTGCAGCACTAAAAGCACCTGAAATATTGTTCGGATACAAGCATCTTTCAACCCCACCACATAAATTTGTAATGTGCAACAAATATATAGTTTGGTGCAGAGGTGTGGACAGTTTTAGCACTGTGACCCTTTTACAATCGTAAAAGGGTTACAAGATTTTACTCTGCAGTAGCATAGTAATTGAATCAGTTGGTCTGATATATTAAACCAAAGGGTGTCTATTGGTCAAGACCTCAAGTACTAGCATAACTAAGCTAAGGTAGCTAATCCTCGGAAGAAAAAGTGCCTCGCCACTAAAATTTGTCTCCTCTAATTTTGTTATGTTAAAGCAATAGATAAGAAATGTTTTTTGTGTGCACTTTCTAGCTAGACTGCTATCATGCACTTGAATCTTGATTATCACATACGAGATTAAAAAAAATTAAAAAAATATATAAACATAAAAGGATTTTTCCCTCGGCCAGAAATTAAATTAGCATTGAAACGGTAAATTTAAATACAATCACCGATTATAATGCTACAAATTACACATCGGCAGTTACCATGGTACGGACCTGCAGATAGATTATTGATAAAATTAAGAAGGTTGTTTGCCTTTTATTTGATTTGTTTCTCAGTCCAATAATGTATATATGCTTTGCCAAAAAAGCTGAATCAAATAGTTGATGTACGTAGTTGATGATACGAGCCATGGATACACAAACAAGTGTTGAACTGCATTAGTCAATTGTATTACATCAAAATGTGGTCTTACAGCTTAGAATCTTTGTACTTGAAAAGAAACATGAAATGTACCACATCAGACAATGAAAAAGAGACCCTGAAGATACATAACATTGTACAGCCCCTGTCTATTTCCTATTGATGCATGTCCTTTCATTCACCAATCCTTTAAATCTGTGTACTCTATGTAAGGAAGACACGTTCCGTGTCCAACTCTTCCACTTGCATGATTTCTCAGCTCTCTCTGTACAATTCTCTAGCTCTCTATACATTAGGTCAGTCCTTTGCTGATAAATTCAATTACATCATATAGTACTATTATATCCATGTAATATAAAGTGTAGTTAGATTGTGAGAGAGACTTTCATCATCACAATTAAAGAATGAATGCTGCATGACACATTTCGGCCCGTGTTTGCGGAGTATGGTCACTTATCTTACCTTCAATCTATAGATGAAATTTTGTTATCCATCAATCTTGCATCAAATTACAAAAACACAAGCAATGTCTTATATTCGAACTTGTTAAAAAATTATTTCGAAAGTGTATGTAAAATCTGGAAAAATGAAAAGGCTTGAAGGAATCTCTGGCATAGATATATACATAGAGGTACATGCTAGAGGCAAGGCTTCCAGAAATTGTGTAGAATCACCGATCATGCATTGTTAAAGAGAAAAGATAAAGATTATACAGATGAGCATAGTATCTGGCTATTAAAGCTTATTATGTCCCATCCTTTCCCTTCTAGCGTTGATCAGGGGTGGGTCTATATACCAGTTTATTATGAAATAATGCTAGTTGTGCACTGTTGACACTTCACACCAGTCAGTTAAACAATATGTTGTAATATTCAATAATATATAGTAATATCATAGATTTAAAATTTTAATTTCTTACATTACAAACTAGCAGATACACATATATATATTTTTTATTTAAATTTCTACTATTAACATTTAACAACACTTTTAGCTTGCCCTGCACAAGAATTCTGAAATAGGCTTCATAATTGAGTTTGTACAATTTTATGTCACACCTATCCTCTATAAATTTGAGAACATGCATGTATAATATTGTCTCTAAGATGACAGAAAGAGATTTGCATTACGATGATCAATCTGACCATAAACTCTCTTCAACTTCTGTAGTGAAGCTTTTTGGCATTGTGGTCACTGACACCAACAAATCTCCAGTGACAGAGCAATCTGATTTCGACAACAAAAAATATGAATGTCAATATTGTCATCGAGAGTTCAGTAATTCTCAAGCTTTGGGTGGCCATCAAAATGCTCACAAGAAAGAGCGGCAAAGATCAAAGAGGGCCCAGTTTGCAAGCAACCATCGTCATCGACGGCTAGGAGTGACACTGCCACTTATCAATGTCCATGCTGCTCGATCAGATTCGATGATTTACTCAGGTGGCCCCACATTTCGATCCCCTATTGATGGTTGTGCACATTCACCAGGACAAGTGTTATCAGGGATTCCTCTTAGAAACCATAGCAATTTCTTCATCGGACAGCCGTATCATTTCAGCGCATTGGGACCACTGAATGTTGAGAGTTCGCAGGCACGATCATCTGATGCTAGGGTAGCAGCATTGGACGGAGTAGATGTAGATCTTCACCTGTAGTCTATGCCAAACTGTGTAAAATTGTGGAGTTCGTCTAGCATTTTGCATTTGAATAAACTTTTTTTTACTACTTCCATAATTGGTATACATGGATAAATTTAGACAGTAGATTATATTTTCAGCTTCTTGAAAATTAAGTGCAAATTTAACTTTCTACAAGAATTTTAAAAGTGACAATACCTTGGACAATTGTTTTTGTTCTGTCTATAAAAATGATGACCATTCACTTGTAAACTCAAAATGGGAAAGAGGAGTAAATCATCAATAGTTCATATCTAATTTTCATTCTCCCCTTTAAACAATAACGCTTTTATAAACATGACTACTCTTACAAAGGAAAATCCATCTTTATTTTCCCCTCTCCCTTGCAAGAGAAAGATAAATATTGATTAGTAATCGCGCTAATACTAATTAATTGCATAAATTTATGATGAGCGAAATGTCAGAAGCCTTCCGAAAGCCACCCTATAGGTTTAGACATCACCTTCCCCGCAAAGATTTGCCATGCACGCAGAAAATGACATGAACCATCAGTTCAATTATGAGATACCTGAGCCTAAACCAAAAATAAAATCATCGCATGGTGGTAAATCAGATGTTAAAAGAAGGAGAAGGGTGGCAAGATACAATGCATACGCTGGATTAAAATCTTGTATGCGTAATACTGTTGACGCTGCAAAAGCTTATATGCGCAACACGGTTATCTGGTTTAAGGATAAGTATAATGCAATTGTGCATGGTTATTGATTAGGTTAATTATATCTGTATATATTACTAATGGCAGGTTTCTTGTTTTTGTTTGTCAATAATATTTTTTGGGATGGAAAATATATTTAATATTATTAAATTTTAGTGGCAATTGTTTCTTTTTCTTCTTAATGTGCATATAGGCATGTTGAGTTGATGACTGTATTTTGATTTCACAGTAACAAGGCAATACATATAAAAAGAAGGAAACCAAACAGTTTTTGTTGAAAGTGACATGCACATGCTGATATGCAGTTGAAAGCGTATCCTAGCTAGCACACAAGTCAGACTCTAATTCTACAGTTTGTTGATCAAATGGCCAAGAGTTGGAGTTAACTTTTTCGTCATATATGACTAGCTCAAAATTTCAGGTTAGTGACCATTGACCAACACTCAAGCTGTTATTATGTCCAAATGTATATGGAAATAGAGCGTTCACAGCTGTTGGAGGTTGTGATTGGATAAAGAACATCGCAAGACAACCGAGAAAAAACACGGAGATGCATGTATTAATGAATCAGAATCACACAAAGATTAGGAAGGATAATAAAATTAAGGCAAAAACTTATGGATCAACATTAAGAATGATATATTTTATGAAAACTAGATATTTGCAACTTGGCATAAGAAAACTTCACATAACATGTATATCTTCCCAGAATTATTAGTACATGTCTACAATTTTCTTCTCCCCTGTATTCCTACGCAAAAATAATACCAAAAAAACCCCAAGAAAATAAACACCGGATTGTTATGGTTAATTAAACAGACAACAAAACATAACATTGTCTATATATATATTGAGAGTAGTAAACTGAGGAAAACCAGACATAAGGCAAATAAATTTATTAAGTGATCGAGACGATTAAGAGCAGAAAATAATAATTAACACTAATATCGGGCAAAAGGAAAGGTATACTAATGAGTTTTCCGTCAAATAAAATGCCAGAAACCACAAATGTTACAAACTCCAGACAGACTGATCAAATGTATCATATCAAAATACTAAACTAACTCCCCATGTATATAATATAATTAATAGAAGCCCAAGCAGGAGAGGTATGGAACCCTTATGAGCACTGTTCTCTCGTGCTTGAATATGCTCGGCCACATTGAAGTTACCTATGCAACACAACGTAATCTAATCAGGACAATCCGCAAAGAATAAATATTACGAAAAGGGTGATGCTTTACCTCTATTTGGACCATAGCTACATCCTGCCTTGATCGTGGCCCTCACGTCCCATATTGAAGCCCTGTTGTAAAACAAGAAGTGGGATAATATGTTGTCGATACAGTCGAGAACAAGGTTTGTTTCACTGAAGCACGACCCTTGGCAGTACTGATCAGTGTATTCAGGTGGCACGTTGATGTTTCCGCTCTCTGTCAATCTATAGGATTGCTCACA
The DNA here is from genome assembly GCA_008931105.1 of Oenanthe javanica. Lineage (NCBI taxonomy): Eukaryota > Viridiplantae > Streptophyta > Magnoliopsida > Apiales > Apiaceae > Oenanthe > Oenanthe javanica. The sequence goes on along the minus strand of QRFB01001931.1, from coordinate 22,137 downwards.
GCTACTATAAACCTGCCGTAGAGACAGACAATGTAAGCAAATTAACTGTTTTATTAGTTGATTTTTCATAATTATTTTTCAAGTTATATAGGAGAAAATCTCATGGAAGTAACTCCCTTCAAGTTTTAAGATACAAGCATGGTGCTGAACAAAACAAATGTTACTGTTTTAACCAAGTAGGGCAAAGAGGTAGACAGAATTAATGAATGCACGTGAAAAAGAGATGATAAATACGTAGTTATTGTTAAAACATATCAGGGCTTTGGAAACAACTTCAGCAGGATCATCAGCGCCCAAACTTCCTGTTTGAGGAACATATCCACCTGCATTTCCTGTTTGAGGAACGTATCCACCTGCACCTCCTGTTTGAGGCAGGTTTCCAACTCCTTGAGAACCAATTTGAGGGAAATAGTCATCTGCCTTCCCTGTTAATGGAAGAGAAAAACTTGAATATGAACATCCCATACAGTACTAAATGAGTAAAAAAGTAGTTGTTATTTCTTTACTCCATGATACCTAAAAGATTGCAGGGAAACACGAAAACAACAATTAGAACTAGAATTGCAAGGTTGTACTTGGAGATAAATGAAGTCGCCATTTTTTTGCACTGTAACAGCTGGTAGTAAATCTCTATTAAATGGAACTTGCGAGTTACATTTGGCTAATTATATACACATTATGTATTCAAGGTTTCAGCTTCTAGATGTGGAATGCAGACCTAATTATTAGATGAACACCAATGTTTAGAATCATAACCACCGATATAAAAAGAGCAAGACTTTGATATAAAACACTATTTTTACATAAAAGGAATGTACAAAGTATTAACTTTAGCTTTGGTTAAAAAAAATGGTTGGGATAGAAGTGACTAAATAAGGAAGCAGTTGGTTAAGCCACCAACTTAACTTGCAGGAACAATTCTTCGTGAGTTTTACGAGTCAAACCTACTACCACCTTCTATAGTTGCAGACTGCTGTACGAGTTGAGGTTATAACCTCAAGGGGTAAAGAAATGATTTTTGCTTTGGTCATGTGTACAAAGCTTTTAGCTGAAGCATGCATATAAACCAGAAACTAGTGTTTGACTAACAGAAAGAGAAAATATATGTCTGTATGACCAAGGAAGATTTGAACCAGAATGCAAGCATCCAAATTCACTTGTCTTGATAAATTAGTTGGATTGTGATTGACCCTTAACTAAAAACATGCACCATCGAACTGGAGACTCACTTGGCCGCCAAGTGATATCATGCGTCATATGACTGGCCTAACCCAGAGCTAAGACGTTACATTGTTGATGCATCACCCTTTCTAGAAGATACTCCTCTATACAATATGCAGGGTACAATTTACTCTGTTCATCGAGGTTTATAATATATAGGCTTCAAATTTATTTTAAACCAGTTAACAAGTTTGTGTAACTGTTACAATTTTATTTGATAAATGTAAAATAAATTCCAGAATTGTCAATTTTATTAACCAAAAAATGATAAAAGGATAAGATAATAAGAAAAGTTGTTTTCCAGTGCTCTGTATAATGAGAATTGCAAGATGTTATGTCACAAATGTACTAATTTGAAGCCTAAGAAAGCTCGTCTCTAAATAGCTGAAAACCTCTAATTTTTCTGCCATTAACCAAGAGCGGTTCATCCCAACCAAGCAGTATGTCCTCATTTGCCTGTGCGATATTACATTAGTTGTACATCTACAATATACATATAAACATGCAATTCTGATCATCAGAATGATTCTGTTTCAATCATCCAGCTATTTATTTGATGAACTAATTTTTTCAGTATACGGAAAATCCAGAAGTTTGCTATACCAAACTGATCGATTACTCATTAGTGAGAGCAATGAACTTTGTATTCATAAGAGCTATGTGTGATTTAAGCATGTGCATAGCTAGCTAGGATCTACTACGCTTGAAAATTTACATAGATGAACATAAAAACCAAGTCTATTAGTTTACATATTCGTCAAAATCCTCCTCGTTTATATTTATATCATTATTTGGACCTATTTATTTAATTAGAGGAGCTCATGAGGCCATCCCTTCCAGAAGTGCAAGCAGGTCTCCGTGGAGGAAGCTGCTGGTGAGGTGTTCTCTGAATAAAAATTGGCTAATATTATTAAGAATTCAAATAAGATATAACAAACACTGATAATAAGCGTCAATTTATCTATATTTAATTATGTTGAATGTATTACCTGCAGTTTTGGTTGCAAATTCTCTGTATACACTGATGATATTGGATCAACTCCTGCAGCTTGCTGCTAATAATGAAATTAAACTAAGCCATTATTTATAATTTTGGCAAAGGAAGCAAGAAAATTACAGATTTAAACCTTTCCATTGACAAACTAACCTTGCACAACGCCCAATCTGCTGAGTCAAAGAAGGCCCTTTCATGATTCTGCATTTGGATATAACATGTATATAATTAGTCATATATGGTACGAAAATGAACAATTTGATATCATCAATTTTGAAAAAAAAACTTGCCTTAGAGATCAATGGCTTCTTCTTCGGCATTATTTCTCCGTATTTCTTTTGTGCCGAGTTTGACTGTTACAAAATGAACCAAAATTAAAAAATAATTATATTCACTTCTTTGAATTAGACATAAAAGTTTATTACTTGGCAAAAAGAAAAGAATTAGACATAAAAGTTGGACTACTTTGACTAAACATGCATTCACATCAAACAGGACAACATAGACTGGAATAAATTTGTTAGGCTACAATTGAAATTCTAATCAAAACTATCCAACTGAAAAAAGACAACTACCATTTATATCAACTGAAAACAGAAGTTTTAATTAAGTAATGACTGAAAATTCTATTAACACATGTGTGCCTAACTCTAATCAGGATATTCTAAAACTCCACTAGGTCAGGGTAACTAGCCTAACTCTCCTCAAATTTATCACGAAACCTAACACATGTTCTCTACCACATTATGATTATACTAAAGAACCCTCCCCTTTAAGTATAATTTAGAAGTTAAAACTATAACATTTATAGATCGACGAATTCTATAAATAGAAACCAAAGTATAGGGAATTGGGGAAAAATATTAGTTTGCTACTACATGCTTTTTAGGTCCCATGCCATTTATGATCTATGTTACTCCGACTCTTCTATTTCAGTCGCCGTACCCGTGTCGGATACTTGGACACTCGGACACGACACTTATTTCGTGTCGGATCCTTTGACTGAAATGTGGACACTTTGACTAACTTAAAGACCACATATGAGTCAATCTAATGATTCAAGATAAATATATGAGAAAAAAGAAAAGAACAAAAATGAGATAAAAGTAGAGAATACGCCTAATTTGCAAAGTCCTTTACAAAATAGTGTTTAATATGAGTTTTATTGTTTCTATTTGTTAAGGTGTCTTGCCTACCATACATATTTATTAATATATTGTATCGTGTCCCCGCACCCGTGTCCAAAAATTGGACAGTGTCCCCGTGTCCCTAATTTTTAGATTTTTCGAGTCGGACACTCGGATATGTGTCGTGTCCGACACTCCGTACCCGAGTCAGAGTAACATAGTTTATGATATGAACATCCCAGAAGACAAATAAATTTGGTATATATCTAAACATATATAAATAAATGAATACTTTTATCATTATGATGAATTATATTTCAGAAAGATATTCAAATTGTGATACAAGACCGTAAATCTGCAATGTTATTCATCCGTATATGTTTCCTATTTATATACTCGGGACACTTTCAAAGTTATCATAATTCTGTTATATTTATGTACCATATTGGCAAGGTTCTAAAGATTCCTAGGGGCTAGGCTCAAGGTACATCCTAGCAATTAAGGTATATGCAAAAATAAGTTTGCTACTGATTCAATTCATATGCCACAAAATGAGAAGTATGAAAGCGTATTATATACATAAAAAGGCATACCAAATTTATAATTCGTTAACTACGGGTCTAAACCTCAAGATCGCACCTATCACACTAAAGTTCATATAATTTACTAGAGTATTGACAGTGCAATAACAAATTTAACAATATTTATAGTAAAAAATTTCATACATGAAATTCTCATTGAAATCTTCATTTCAACATAAATCTCATAAAGGTTTTCTAAAATTGCATCTCTAATATAAGATTTTGAGATCATAAGAATACTTTTCTAGTTTCCATTTAGTTTTATCTTTCTTATTGAAGGTATAGAGATGGTCACTTACTTCTTATTAAACTATCATTAGAGATATAGCTTTGTGCAAATTTACATAATTTTTCTTGCATGCAGTGGTGGAACAAGAAATTCCGGAAAGGGGCAGGCAATTTTATTACAAAAGCGTGTTGAAACCCAAATATTAATTAAATGTATATAAATTGTTATATTGAAAATAATGGGCACAAACATTCACGTTTCCGGAAGTCATAAGGAGAATCCACAAATTTCATAAACAAGAACCAAATATACGAAAANACGAGAGAGAGAGAGAGAGAGAGAGAGAGAGAGGAGGTTAGGAAAAGGTGGATTGAGTAAACGAGTTGCTAGATAAGAAGATATATGTATCTATCTATCGAAATATATACAACATATCAGCATGTCACACACGCATCCTCGTGGCCTCGTGTGTTCTTTCTGTTTCAGTACCAAGTTTTATTGAAACAAATTCAATCAGTTTAGTCGAAACAAACATACTAAAATTTATTAGAATTTTTAGTTGATACTTGCATTAATTATATAGTATATAATTAATTAATAGGATTTTGATTCTTAATAATCAATTGTCAAAATTATTTATCCACAATTTTTTATAATAAACAGGATTAATTTTATAATTTTTATGGGGATGCACGTCATGTTGCTCTATCGACACTTAAAAACAGTATTTTAGGTTTTTTTCATACTCATCGTAAAAAAAACACGGATAATTGTAATGATGAATCAGTTTTCAAATTGATTTTTTTTATATTTATATAAAATTTGAAATAAATACAATTTATGTGTATATTTATACTTTTACATTTTTAATTCACTTTATTTATCTTAAAATTTATATTATACTATAATTTAATCATAACAATTTTACGTTTTCCTAAAATTAATTTGAATTGATACTTAGAAGATGGTCTTAAATTAGAATATATGATATATATATATATATTTATTTATTNTATATATATATATATATATATATATATATATATATATATATATATATATATATATATATATATTTTTATTTATTTATTTATATTTTATAAAATTAATTTTTTATCAAAATTGTATTATAAAATACATAAAGTTTGTTTTCTAAAAAAAATAGAACCACGATTTCTCACGAAAATTTCAAACATGAGAATCACACCGGTAGTTTTGAAATGATCATGATGTACCCATCCATCCTTATCCCTGTCAAAATTAACCATATTGGTTTAGAACTTAAAATCAAACCAGTAATGACTTCGAGCATCCACTAACTGTAGTAGTTATAATGATCTCCTAAAATGATGTAAAATAAATATTATTTAAAATTTGCTGAAGTGGCATTAGCTATAATGAATAATTATATTCAAAAAAATAGTTTTTTATTATTATTTTAAAATTCAATAATTACATTACAACAATTATGTTAGGTCCGAAATGGGCGGTATAAGTTAGGAGGGGGTTTAATAACTTAATACCGTTTTAAAAATTGAACTTGGCGTTTTAAAATTTTCTTTTCTCTTTTTAAAGTATTACTAGTCAACTAGTAATTCAAATGCGGAAAATAAAAGTAGATAAAAAAAATAGAATACATAACGGAATTTTATTCTGGTTTACGATGACGCAATTCCCTAACGGATCCGCTCATCCCTAGTCCAGTCTCCGAATCCCTCCCTGAACTCGAGATTTTGCACTATAAGTAGAATGTACTCCTTATAGGCGGAGAAACCTTTACAACACTATGTATCTATCTTGGACCTTAACTCCTCGTTAACCCCTCAAAATACAATAGCAAAATCTACTTGATTTATCTTGGAGCATAACTCCCCGTTACCTCCTCACAATCAAAGTAGAATACCTACAAGCTGGTCTTAGAGCGTAACTTCTCGTTACCTCCTCATAGGCAACCCGTTACCTCCTCAAAAATACGTAAAATACATGTGTAGATTATATTTCTCTACAACTTTGTAGGTCTTGGATCTTGTTCTTAGGTTTTGGGTCTTTCCTTTTCCTTACGGTGCAAAGACGCCCAACTCCCCGTCGCCGTGTCTAGGACTTGGGTATTAGAACAAGGATCACCACACTTCACTTTCACCTCACAACAAAATCTAGACAACAAGTAATACGACTTTTAATATCCCTGTTTAGAAAGAAAATGTGGTGGACTAGTATATTATTGTACTAGACCGATACAAAGACAAACAAATATATATATAATAGCTGAAGCAACATTATATATAAATGTGAGTCGGGGTAAGTCACCTAGAGACAATGACGAACCACTCGAAAGGATAAGTCACTTAGTCAAAAAGGCGAACCACACGTTGTGTGCTAACGTGTATGCAAGAAATTAAGTGTGTATGCTAAAGTAAAGTGCATAAATTAAAGCATATGAATGCACGGAATTAAATGCGTATGTTAAAGTAAAATGCGATATGTAAAACGTATGAATGCAATGCAAATACTTNTATATATATATTGCATAAAGAAAATGAAAGAAAATAAAATTTTATGATAATTATTTTGATTGTAAGGTAAATCAGGATGGGATATGAGTAAAAGTTTGCGACCAAAATATCTTTACTTTGTTTGTTTTCTCTACATCCCAATTAATTTGCGGCTTCAAATCCATATATATATATATATATATATATATGTATATATATATATATATCTATATATATATATCTATATATAAAACAAGGATATATAAGGTCAAGATATAAACCAAATATATTTGACTTGAATATGATCAAGTACGTTTGCTAACTATTTTGTTTATAAGGGCTTAACACTACTACTAAACTATGGCCTTAAAACAATCAAGAATAAACCCATAAAAATTCAATGAGTTTACTTCGTTTATATCTCTAAATAATATATGAGATTTATACGAAATATTATTACTCAGAATGTGTGTTGGTTTCTTTCACTTTATAATTCAACAAGGAGTATTTATGTTTATGTCGTACCTCGACTTATACATAAAACTCAACTCGGAATTGAAGTGAGTTACCTTGCAAATATTCGAGGAGCCTTTAATTTATATCTTTATATGAGATTTATATTATTCGGCTCAAACTCGTAATAAGAGCTTGGTTTAGATACTAAAACTCAATAAGGAAGCCTTTTGCTTATGTCGTATATATCGAGTTATACAAACTAGCTTTGACTCAGAATTAAAGTAAATAGGCGTTGTATCTAATCCTTAAATAAATCAAAGATATTAACAACTAAATAAGGAGAGAGAAAAGCTACTAACTCTCTTGATTTAGTTCCATCTTTATATATACGAGAAATAGAATAGACGAATAAAGCTTGTGTTATATAAATCGAGGAACAAGACCAAATATATATACTTGTTAAAAATCGAACCAAGCAAGCACTACAAGTATATGTTAGGGACGAATATTAAAAATCGAACCAAGCAAGCACTACAAGTATATGTTAGGGACGAATATTATATATATATAATAGACAAGAAATAACTAACTTATGACCCTTGTGCTCTATAGTGAGAGACAACAATATTTCTTACGAAATCAAGGGATACGAGTTAGGATCGAGAACAAGAGTTCGTGTATACACTTAAAATTCAAGCAAAAAATGTGTATACACTACTAAACATGAACCAAGCAGCTATTGTATATATAATATAACTAACCAACTTTTAACCCTTGAGATCTAGGAAGAAATCAAGAGAAAAAGTTTGTTTGAAGCTTAAAACACATAAAAAGATGTTGGAAAAAGTCACTGGAAAATGGTTGGAATATCGACTTTGGGTATGACTTTGGGGGCAACAAGACAAGTCTGGGGCTGCAAAAATATGGTAAGTGGGTAGCCAAAAGATACTTGTATGATGTATGTGTTATATGAGCATGTAAATGTGTTTATAAGTTTGATAATGGTTAGATTTATGGATGAACTAAGTTTATAACTAAAGAACTCTAAGAGATGAAAAGTTTCTGGACTAGAGAGTGTGCTTGGAGAGAAAAATGCAGCATTTAATTGGCTCAAATGTCTTGAAGAAATGAGTGGGGGTTCAAGGTATTTAAAGAAGAAAATTAGGGTTTAGATGGGGGAGAGAAGGGACAAGCCTTCCTTAAAATAAGGGAAAGGTGCATAAATTCAAATTTGTGTTCCCTCAGGTGAGTTTGGTCACATGGATGCATAGAAAAATGTGCTTGGCCAATAATTGATTCAAATAAATACGAATAAACACATAACAAAATGATACATTGACGAATATGACGTTTTTCGAAACATGCTCCAAAAATTATGAAAATTTGGTAATCAACTGGAAATATTCCAAGTAGGTCATGTTCAAAATACTACTCAATTTAGAGTTGACCTTCATTGACTTTTAATTGACCGAACAATCAATTACATATCGAAAATACAGACCAAAAATAAAAATCATGAAAAATATTCTAAAATTCTTTTTCAATATTCTAGTGACATTCCCCAAGTTTCAAGTCAATTGGACATGTGTAGCTATTATTTTGAGAAAATGATCGTTTCGTTGTACCTATAGCCTCAAATAATATTTGATAGCCATTTGTCGGAACTTGTCGACGTTTGGACTAAAGTTTTGAGTTGAAATATATTCAAACATAATATTCCTAAAATAATAATGACCATGAAGTCCAAGAAATATTTTTGCTTGAATTAAAATGCATTTTATCCCATTAAATAAGACAGTTAGGGGCTTTCGGGATAAAATCTACATTTTACATGTAGGCAGGAATTTGTTGAAGATAAGTTGAACAAATATATTTATAAAATATATTCAAAATATATTCTCTTACAAACCTTTAAAACAGACACTCTTTTAATTTAATAAAGCATTTTCTATCTCGTAAAAACAGTATCAAAAATACATTATTTGTTCGTCTTCAGTCTATGCCTCAAAATATAACATATATAAATTAGATATAATTTTATCATTATTTTGATAAATCTTATCTAATTATATGTCGAGAGAAAAACATTTTGTTTCGTTTATAAAATAGTTTGACCAAGTTTGACTTTTCACTCGTTGACTGTTACTTCAAATAACTTAAATGATGATTACTATATTAATTAGTAACTTCCTAACCCTAATTTAATTTATACTTATCGTTAAGATAAAATTAATCAAAATCTAATGAAAAGGTTGTATCTCACAAATTATATTACAACAATTATAGAGTAATTAATTATATATATATACATAAAAGGAAATATTATAAATTAAATTAAGGTTAATTAATTTTTTTATTCAATACAAGTTAAAATATAAAGTATAATTAATATAAAAAAATTATTGATAATACTATAACATTTTTATAGATATTTGTGAATTTTAAAACAAAAATAAATAATTAGTACCATTGAAAATAAAATAAAATATTTAAACATGACAAAAAACATGATAATAGGTATAGACTCAACATGAAATCTAAAATTATACTCGGAGCTAGCAGTGACCTATATTTTACATATTATATTATGTATAATGTATTGTCATGTAGAGTTTATTACTAAAAGGTGCTTAGCGTTGGAGATGTTCGCATCTCCTAGGGTGATATTTAAAGTTGATTAGCCCAAAATTGTTAGTTAAAATGATTAATTATAATAATAATAATGTAAAATTTTAATTAAGGGAAAGTGCATGTACTCCAATGAAATTATCTAGTAGTTATGTACCAAGTTACCATGACAATATCGTCAAAATACCCAAATTTATAGATATGCTATCCTAGTTCAAACTTTTGAACATTCGAATACGGAACATTTGTCTACTTATTAGGAAAACTTCCATAAATGAAATTATGTAAATTTCAAGTTATCTTCCTCGTGGATTGACAAGACAGAGAAAAATGGTTAAAAATGACCAAAACAGATGAGTTCGAATGTGGTTTTGCAGTTTCTAAGAACAGACTAATCATTTTTCTTTGGTCTTGACTTTGGAATTAGGATTAATCAAAGTTAACTCAAAACAAAACGTATTTTAATATTATTTTTTCTAGTTAATGGTGTGAAATATCAACATCAAACCGTACATCACACCATACCTCAATTTCTAGTTCTAGAAGAAAAATAGCATACCATCTCCCTGCATGTCCGTGTAATGTACCATATTGGTCTCTAAAGTGTTTGTTCATGTACACTAATTTTTATGAGCTTGATTCATTTTAGTTGATATGATTTATATTCATATACGGATCCATAAATCCCTCCGGCAGAAGACCTATCTATAGTGGTAGGTGGTCCGGCGGAGCTTTCGAAAAAAGGTAGCCTAGTGTGTAAGCACAGCAATGAACCACGGCGAACTCTCAAATGACCTATCTAAGATTAGGAGGGAGATCCTTAGTAATGGTGACCCTTACACTCTTCCACGCACTGATACATCATTATTATTAATGAATAAAAAATCAATAAAAATTTAACAACTAACCTTCGTATATGTGCCCACACCAATAAAACCGTACCATTTTTTATACTATACCCGATTTCAAACACAACCGTCCCTCAACCAAACCATATCCAAAAATTCTCTTTCAAAATATTTTATTTAAAAAATTATTACTATCTATCTATTTATATATAATAGCAGGGGATTAGACCACCTACGTGGCAGCTTGAGATCTCTTTTTAATATATTTTTTATTTGCCTTCCTACTTTCGTGCCGCTCACGTACGTCTTCCCGTACAATGTTGTTTGTCCGTGCTTCAGTAAACCCGGTTCGATTCTATATGTATTGTCATGTTCTATTTATATATATGATTTTGTTATAATATATTTTAGCAATATACCCCCGGACTAACACTGAATTGAAGTAACATAAATTATTAATGTAATATATAGCCTCCAAAATATTTTTTACAAAATTAATTTTTGCAAAAATATGAGTAAATTTTGTGGCATTTTAAATTTCTTCACTAATCACCGCCTAATAATTGATTTATTTAATATTGTATTAATTTTTTATTAGAATTTATCCATAATAATTTATGTTTACTTATCAATTTTTTAAATTTTAATGAGAGAAAATAAATAAATATGTTAAATTTGTGTTAATAATAATAGAAAATAAATAAAATTAAATTACATAATTTATAAGTATTAATAAATAAATGTGTAAAATTTGTGTTAACTACAATAGAAAATAAATAAACAAAAAATACATAATTTATAAATATTGATATACAAATTAAACCAATAATTTATAAAAGTTTTTATTAAATTATTTTATAATAAAGAAATTATAACTTATCTAATATATCAAATCGTCATAATTAGATAAAAATAAAGAAATTTGTGTTTAAAACAATAGAAAATAAAGTATTATAAGTATTGATAAATAAATAATTCAATAATTCATAAAAAGAATTATTAAATTATTTTATAATCAAAATTTGTTAGAGTGGTAATGACTAACTACTAACGAAATGGTAGTTAAAGTATATATAATATAATTTATTTTATATTTTTAAATAGTTTATTTATATTATAATTTATTCTATTTGATGTTTTTTCTTTTCCTAAAATTTAAAGTAATTTATAAAATTGTAGTATCAAATAATATTAAAAAATTAAATATGGTTATTTATATTATAATATTCACATATATTTAAAATTATAATATTTTGATAATTAAATATTTAAATAATAAAAAATATATAAATTTTAACATGTAATTATATTTTACAAGGCCGTGTGTAGCATGATTTTATTAGAGGGGTGACGCCTAACGAAATCGTAATTAAATAATATATAATATAATTCATTTTACATTTTTAAATATTTCACTCCAATTATAATTTATTCTATTTGATATTTGTTTTTCTAATATTTAAAATAATGTATAAAATTATAATATCAAATAATACTAAAAAAATAAATATGATTATTGATATTATAATAGGGTTTGATGTGTCTGGGAATGACCTCAGGTAGCACCATGAGGTTAAAACATTTTATAATACAAATATAAGAGTATTTATCTAAATGCATATGAAAGAATTTAATATTTACAAAAATGTCACTCAGAATTTATACTAAAACCTGATATAACCTCAGATAACACGTCATCCTCATGCTCATTTTTCTCAAATAATATTATTCTATATATATTTTAACACATAATTATATTTTGTAAGGCCGAGCAGGGCTCAATTCCCTAGTTATCATAAATTAGGGTTGCAATAATGGAGACAAATAGCGGAATGTGTGATGATCGGATGAGTAACAAGAGAAGGTTAGATATTTCAATTTAAAAATTCTTTTAAGTGTATCGAGATATGTACAAAAAATTCAAATCTGAAAATTCCGCCCGATTTGATTCGAAAACAATTTGGATCCCAAAAAATTTAGTCCGGACCTGAACGAGACACGTATTTTTTATAAAAATCCGGCCTGATCCAATCTTAAAAAAATCCGAATTTAGACCTTATCGGGAAAAAATCCGATTCGGCCCGATTTTTTCCGGATTTTATTTGGATATTTCAAAAAATCTGGATAAAATTTTGAATGTATTTAAATTTTATCTATCTTTATAAAAATATTAAATTAAATATCGAATAAAAGTATACATATTTCAAGAAATATTAAAAACAATTTCTAAAAAAATTATTTTTATTTATAAAATTTAAAAATATTAATATTAAAAAAATAATAAGGCATGGCCCGACTCGATTCGCGGGCCTCGAACATGACAACTATTTTCATTCAAAATCCGATCCGACCCGATTTTAACAAAAATCTGGCCCGATTCGTTATAAAAAATTCAATTTTTATTATAATATGATCCAAATATGACCGATCCTGTTTTTTAACCCTTCCCCTGCACGGTTACACCCGACTCAGGATGCTCTTCATGGGTTTACGCCGTAGACTTATGCGTATCTCTTGATTATTATCAAGATTCAACAAATTTATTCTATGTTATTATACCAAAAAGATTAAAAGTTTTGGTCCGTCTAAAATAATAGGTGAACCATAAAAAAGATTTTAATTAACAATCCATTTTTAGCTGAATTATAGAAACAATCTTAACAATTCAATTATAATAAAATCTAATTTTGAAAAGAATATATATCATACATACAACAACTCTATCTCTTCCTTTTATACAACTTCTCACGGATAATATTATATTATATTTAAATTATATTTTCTATTTTAAGAATTCTACTTATCCTATAATTTTTATTTAATATATTATTAAATTTTATGAATATTAATATATAAATATCATTCTCAGGTGAACCATAAAAAAAATCATAACCGTCCAATTTTAGAAGATTCATAGAATAGATCATAATCATCCAAGTTTACGTGTCTATAACTCTACTATATCATTTAGTCTTGACTGAGATCCAAAGTAGCTTGTTTTATTATTTGAGAAGAAAGAAAGGTTGAAGTAAAAAGCAGAGGAGGCTTATAAAATAAAAAGTTGAAAATAAAATACCGAGCCCTATTTTAACTGCACATTAGAAATATTGTATTTTTGCAAAATATTAGTATGTTTTAAATTAAAAACACTGTATAAATGCAATAATAGTAAGAGAAACGTTAATTTGCAGAAACCAATTAGGCGTAGTTATTTAGTGGTTGCATTCGATCTGTGTTGAGAAGCAGCGGAGAAGTGAGCATACTTTATGGACGGGTCCATCAAATTTAATAATCGGTGAGACTCAAGTCACCTAACCACTAGGGCATCGACAACTACATGTAAACCAATCGGGGTCTATTTATAAGTCATGTTCGGAATAATTAATGTCAGCTGACAGAGGGTTCGTTTATTTATTTAAACACATCTTTATCTTGTTTGGGATTTTTTAAATTTAATTTATGATTTAAAAGTTATATATATTTTTTAGTTTAAAAATTATTTATGAAATAAATTAAATATATTTTTTAACTTAAAAAAATAATTTTGTAAATATAGAGAAATCAACTAATATTCAATATTTTATAAATGGATTGTACGATTTTGATATGATATCAATTTCTTATTTTGGAGAAATAAGTGGTTCTCGGAAAGGGAAAGCTATTTTTCTTTGAGAAAAAGTATAAAAATTTACAATTGTATAAAATTTACGAAAATATTTTTAAAAAATATAATTTATAATCAAATGTAATTGTGGTAAAAAAATTGATGTTACATTGATTGTATACGATTGTTTTTAGTTGTGTTTGATTGTAAAATTAAATTTAAAAAAAAGCAAAAAGTTTATTTTTATTAAGAAAAAGAAAAACCTGTATTTTAATTTAAAAGAAGAAACCTGTATTTTAGATTTTTTTTTTCTCAAAGGATGTAATTTAAAAAAAACTTGAAATTATCATTTAAAATTTGACGATATACAAAATATTTTATTATGATTTCAGACTATAAGTCCATTTGAAATTATCATTTAAATTTACGGTATAGTAAAAAAATGATGTTTAAAAATTTGATGATTATTTAATAATATATTTTACAGTTTTGAGATATAATAAAAAAATATTTTTAATAAGATTTGATAATAAATAATGTTACTGTTTCCAACAAAATTTAAAAAACATCTTTTCAAAAGTAGTGAAACATTAATAACAATTTTTTATTAAAAATAAATAGTAAATTGTTTAATAAATATCGAAAATAATTTTTTCATAAAAATGCTTTTAGCCCGGAAGTTGTTTTTAGATAAATTCGGTCGCTCATATCTTTTAAATTTTTACGGAAAACAACTATATATTTCATCATCAAATATCATAAAAAAACATATATTCCATTGTTTCCTCTTCATTCTCTATATTTGAGTTGGGCATGTAACTTAAAAAATGTAAATGAATAAAAAGTAAATAAAAATGTGAGAATAATCAATAAAATATATTGATTAGCAAGTTAATGGGAAGTAGTAGATTCATTTAATTATTAAAATTTTATTATTTTTGAAAGTTTATAAATTTAAAGAAATGGAAGAGACATTATAAAACAAAAAATGTAAAAAATTGGAAGGAATACATTTTGTATTATACTTCGAAATAAATTTATATTATTTTTTATTAAATAATCATTTGATTTTTATCATAACACTTTTTTCCACCCATACTTTTTTAGACATAACGGAACCTAAAAACACTTTTTAAATTTTATGAAACAAAATTTGACCTATTTCAAAATATATAATATTGAAAAATAATAATTATAATTATACAATTAAAATATATGAAAAAAATGAACAAAAAATATGGAGTATTTTTTAAAATTATATAATAATTTATTAAGTTTTATACTCCAATTATTATCAAACATAAGATTAATTTTGGTTAAGATTATGTCTCATAAAAGTTATGATGGGGGTAAAACATTTGGCCTGTTTGGCCTGCCTTAAAATAAGTCATTTTGGACTTATTTTCGGGTAAAAATTTCATATTTTGATAAATGTTTTTTATACAAGTATTTAATGTATATTTGAGATTTTATAAGTTGCAAAAAAAAGTCAACTTTTTTCAGAAAAAAGTTAGAAATCTCTAACTTTGTCTTAAAATAAGTTAACTTATTCCGGAAAAAAGTTCCCCCAAACAGCCCGTTATAATCAACCAATAGCAACTTGTTGGTAACTGTTGACTTGAAACTTGTTGACCAAAGAAAGCGTTAAACAATTGCCATTCTTACAACTTTTATCATGTTATAAGCCATTACAGTTATGCTATTCACACACAGACGTCACATATTTATAAACAACTTGTAGATTGTGTTTAGATTCATTTGTGTAATAATCATTTAGAGTTTCTTGATATGGAAGGTGCCGTACCTGTACCACTCGTAGGCTCTGAGATTCATGGCTTTCATACCATGGCAGGTAATATATGTATACTTGTCTAGTTGTATTCTTTTTAGTACTTTTGTTGAATTTACTAGTTTTTATATAAATATTTATTTATATCTAGTAGGGATTTATTAGCATACCATGTTACTTACGAGAAAAGGCTCTATATGTCACAATTTGAGATGGAAATGCCCTAAATGGCACAACTCGTAATAATGGCCCTAAATAACACTCCAAAACGCTACATAGTGTGGCGTGCTGGAAAAAAGGTGAAAACGCTGTTTCGTGTAGCGTTTTGCACTTTTTTTAATTTTTTTTCGGGGAAAAACGCTACTTCGTGTAGCGTTTTGTATTTTTTTTTTAATTTTTTTGGGGAAAAACGGTACTTTATCTTGGGTTTTAGGCTAAAAAACGCAACTTAAAGTAGCGTTTTTGGGGAGATTTTTTTTCCTCCAAAACTCTACACGATGTAGCGTTTTGGAGTGCTATTTAGGGCCATTTTTTCGGGGTGTGCCATTTAGGGCATTTTCTCCCCAAATTGTGACATGTAGGGCCAACACCCGTTACTTACGAGGTCTCGAAAAATTTTAAGATGTTAATATTTTCGTGAAATCGTATTCAGAAAGAGTAATAAGTTTGCTGTGAAGTGAAAGTAAAAAAGTTCATGTTCGAAAATTCAAGTTGTCGATTGTGCTTATTATCTGCAAAATTTAATGTATAAACCAAGTGTATGTGCTTGCTTTTAGGTCCAAGAAGTTTGGCAATTGTCTTAGAGATGTATGTCATCAGGGAGAGAGTGTGAGAAGCTATATTTGTGTAATTATCAATATTCCATTATTATCTATACCATACCTTAAATGGAAGTTGTTATTTAATTTATGTTTAGAAATGCACAATGTTATATATTTGCAGTTTTGGTATATAGTTGATGATTGAAGAGCCTGAAAAATGTTTTACCTCTGGAAATGCTACAACCTGTCATGTGGAACTATGCAGATACTAGACTTTTTACGAAATTAATGCCTAAAGTTGATGATGAAAGCAACTGTACTTAGGGCTGTGCAAAGCATGTGTTTTAAACTTATAATGAGTTAACGTGCAATTTATATTAGGGTTGATGTCAGCAATAGGTGCTGATAAGAAAATTAAAGTTAGTGACGAGTTTTGGGGTCAAACTCTTGTGGTGATAGTAGCCGGGCTTAGATAATGCATTTAATTTGTTTCTGTTAACTAGTATGTCGATGAAAAGAATATGGTCTTCTGGTTGCCATTCTGATTACAGACGAAGAGAAGTATCTCCTGTATGATCACAAACCATTGTAACTTAAAGTTATAATTTTGAGGTGTTCTCGTTGTAAGTCCAATCACAGACTGATCAAACTAGAAAGTAGCTCCTCTAATCTCTATGATTGCAATCAAATATAAGTAATTGTTCTAATATTTCAATACACAATTTAGTAATATCATATACTGTTTCTACACCTGTAGAAACAAAGGAAACATATTATGGGTACTTGTGCAGGCTGCTGGTTTATCCTAGTTTTGATAGGACAATTATGTACCATATCCTTTAAGCTAAAGGATTCGAAATTTCATTTTGGTTTTGAAATTTTGGAGGATACATTATCACTTTCAGCATTGAATACAACCATAATCAGTAGTCATGGAAACTAAAAGATGCCTCAACTCATTAAATCTAGCAGAATGGGAATGGAAAAAAAACTCTTAACCATATGTAGCTCAAAATCTTCCTTTACTTATTGTAATACATTATGTTGTAATTTAATGTCATTCACCTATGCCTTACCGCTGTGCAAAATCTTAACTTTCCCTTTTTCTGTTTACCATCATCACAGTGTTTGACCGGGTTTCTTATTTCTATGAACAGACTTAGATATTGGTAACATAATGGAGGAAGCTAAGTCAAGATGGCTCCGACCAAATGAGATCCATGCAATACTTTGTAATCATAAACATTTCACCATCTACGTTAGGCCAGTAAATTTACCACCAGGTATTCTATTATTTGCATATATTTATTCACTCATTGCTTGCCAGTTGTTCCTAAATATATTTCTATTATTGCTGGATAAGAATGAAGCCTATGTTCTCTACCTGCATTAAAGTACACATGCAACAGTTCATAACTTACTAGAGGGCTGTGTTGATTTTTAGAGCCTGGATTAAAACATCAATCCCCCAACTAGTCTAACCTTGGTAGTCCGAAAAAAGTTTTGCTTGTTGTTTTTTGGAAATACATAGCCACTTGCCTAACGTTGTTTGGCTTCTAAAGATTTACTGTTTGAACCGGCTCAGATTATACTGAATCCATACCAAACCCCAGAAATCCTCCATGAAATAAATCTTTCCATGCTTATCCAAGTTGGATGATAGCTGAATTATAGTCCTAAGCTTCTAATAATCTTCGTCTTAATTGCAATCTATTAGCTGGCATGATGGTGTTGTTTGACCGGAAGATGCTGAGGAACTTCCGAAAAGACGGACATAATTGGAAGAAGAAAAAAGATGGGAAGACAGTTAAAGAAGCTCATGAACACTTAAAAGTGAGCCCCTTTCAATGCTTTCTGTTGTACATTTCACATATAAGTTTATTTAAAGACCTTGGCTGAATCAGTGAGTGCCGAATTTTTTCAGTATTTAGGTCGCCATTGGTTTAGAGTCATTTGTAAATAAACACAGAATCAATCTTCTTATCATAAATTTATGATTTCTATTTCGGATATCAATTTGTACTAGTTGCATCAGAAATAACTTTCCTTTTGTTTTCTGTCCTCTTCAAAGGTTGGCAATGATGAAAGAATTCATGTATACTATGCACATGGTGAAGATAACCCAACTTTTGTTCGCAGATGCTATTGGCTACTTGATAAGTATGTTCCAACTTCTAGTCAGTGTTCGTATTAGTTGATTACTTTACGTAAAAGGCTATAACTACATTAAAATTACTAAAATTTCATATTTTTTTTACACTATTATCTCAAAAACAGTAAGTATTGGTAGACCGCTAATAGTTAGGACTTGATTATATTTCGTGGCCTGTTCTTACATGAGTGGGGGATCCAGTGAGGTCATCCACCTTATG
>QRFB01001930.1:16814-60249 GCA_008931105.1 Oenanthe javanica | reverse complement strand
ATTGTTGAGTATTGCAGGTTTTAAAGGATTGGATGATGACGTGACGACTCAAATCCCAGACCCTGGATTTGGGGGCGTTACAGCTCCAATTTTTAAGAAAACAACTAGGAGAAGGAAGTGATCTAACAAAACTTCAATTGAAAACTCTGTATGGGATATTAAAGACCTATGAACTAGAATTCTTTCAGAAGAAATCTATTCAAGTAAGCAAAGGCAAAATGACAAATGTCTCTAGTGCATTGATTGTCAAAGAACCTGTGAAGATGGAAAATATGATTAGTACAAGCCAAAGAATGAAAATTGAAGAGATTGCTGAAAAAGACAAAGAAGATAAGAAATCTGTCAAGAGTAAATATGATGAAGATGAGTGCTACACTATTGAGGAGCTTGAAAGCATGGATAACAAATCTATGGCTTTCATGGCTAAAAAGTTTGGAAACTTGAGGTTCTAGAAAAACAAAAGCTTCAAGCCAAAACCAAACTTTAGCTCCTCAAGGAAAGGCAAAACTCCTAAGAGTAATTTTAAAGGAGGTTATAAGACTGGATTTATTGAAAGGTAAAAAATAAGGTGTTATAACTTCTCTACCAGTTACACTTCTAACTTCTCGACAGGTTGACTTCTCGACAGATCATTTGCCTTAGAAACAATTTCATTTCTGAACTCCTTATTTTAATGAGGTCTTTATTTTCTTGATGCATGATCCACATTGACTTGAATCTTCTACTAGTAATTATTCCTGTGACCATCTATTTATAATTAGAGTTACAGTAGAAACATACTTCTATCCGCAAATGTATAGAATAAAGAACTAAGTCACCACCTATACATGAAGTTCTAAAATGTTACAACATGACAAGTAAAAATACAGTAGTAAGCTTGATTTGGTCCAACATGGTCCCTTATGGGACTGGTAGCCATTGGTATTATTTTAATATTGGGATGTTATGCCTTTGAGTTTTGCTAAGTAGGTTTGGGCTGGGCCTGTTGGGCCGAGCCTATCATTTACCCTCACTCCCTTATGCAACTTTTAGTTGGATATGAGAGTATGGCAGACCAGGGTCGAGTTTGAATTGGTGCCCCCACCTCGGAGACGGTATAGACCGGCTGCGGGGTAAAGGGCCAGGATTGAGTTTGAATTGGTGCCCCCACCTCGGATTCGGTATAGACTAACTGTGAGGTAGAAAGTCTGGGTCGAGTTTGAATTGGTGCCCCTCACCTCGAAGTCAGTATAGACCGGCTGTGAGGTAGAAAAGCCTGGGTCGAGTTTGAATTAGTGCCCCCAATTTAGGGTTGGTATAGACCAGCTACGGGGTAGAGGGTCGGGGTCGAGTTTGAATTGGTGCCTCCACCTCGCAGTTGGTATAGACCGGCTGTGAGGTAGAAAGTCTGGTTCGAGTTTGAATTGGTGCCCCTACCTTGGAGTCGGTATAGACCGGCTACGAGGTAGAAAAGCCCAGGTCGAGTTCGAATTGGTGCCCCCACCTCGGAGTAGGTATAGACCGGCTGTGAGGTAGAAAATCTTGGGGGAGTTTGAATTAGTGCCCCCCACCTCGGGGTCGGTATAGACCGACTACGGGGTAGAGGGTCGGGGTCGAGTTTGAATTAGTGCCCCCCCACATCGGAGTTGGTATAGACCGGCTATGAGGTAGAAAGTATGGGTCGAGTTTGAATTTGTGCCCCCCACCTTGGAGTCGGTATAGACCAGCTGCGTGGTAGAAAAGCCCGGGTCGAGTTTGAATTGTTGCCCCCACCTCGGAGTTGGTGGCTGTGAGGTAGAAAGAAAGGGTCAAGTTTGAATTGGTGCCCCCACCTCGAAGTCGGTATAGACCAGCTGTGAGATAGAAGGCCTGGATCGAGTTTGAATTCCCGCACCCACCTCGGAGTCGGTATGGACCAGCTTTCGGTGTGTAAGGGATTTCTGTTGAATTTTATTTACTGGATCATATGTTTATATATATATATATATATATATGTATATATATATATATATTTGTATCAAAATTGAATTAGGATATGGAAGGATTTTTGGGCGAAGGATGTGCGCCAAAATATTGGGGAATGTTCATTGATGACAGGTAATCATGCATCATCAATGTTTAGTGTAATGATGTGGGGGTTACCCCAAGAAATTAGGGGAGTGGGCGCGTGGGAAGGAGTCGGGGGAGTTGAAAGGGTTTGAGAAGGCCAATATTAGTGCTCCATGTGGCCATCCATCGATATTTGTCCTTTCCTATATAAAGGCCTTCCACTTCTACATTTCTTTTTTATTGTTCCAAGTATACATACACATATATACACTTGTTCTTGCGCGCTCTCTTGTGGTGAAAGAGTTCTTCTTCAATCATTTTTCTTGAAATTTCAGGTGTGTTTCCTTCAACATAAGTTATTTTCGATTCTCCCTTTTATCATAAACATATTAGATGTTTCGTAATTGTCTTGCATACATATCTTTTCTGGTGTCTTAATATGTTCTTCTTTTCACTTCTTCACTCCTGTATTTTGATGATGTCTAGTTTATTGTATTTAGATATTCTTGATGGGGCGAGTACTTCACGGCCGATGGTGACAGTTGTGGCTGAGGGCAGTTCTGAAATACGTGCTCCCGTGGGTATACCAACCGCAGGCCCCGTGGCCCGGGCTGTTGAAGTGATCGCTAGCCGAGATGAGGGCCTGAAAAATGCGACCATGATCGATAGGTTGAGTGTTAGGAAGATGCCAAGTTATGTCAATCAGAATCTGGGTTCGCACGGTGATCGAAATGGCTGAAAGCACACTCTTCGGATGTTCTAGCCGGCGCCGACCAATTTTCCCATCATCCGCGATTTGTATTTCAAAACTTATGAGCAGGAGCTAACCGAGGTTGATGTTTGGCCCCCGGTTATTGATAAGGGGACTCAGGACAGGCTGTTTGATCCGATATTGTATTGCAACATTCATAGTGAGTTCTAAGGCACCTATACGGATTACATGAGATTTTCTTATGACATTCATAATAACTACCGATGGTTATTCATGACCGCGCATGAAAGGCCGTGGTATAGGCCCGGGGACGGATGGGTGTATATCCTAGTCAGCTTCTTCAGGGCGGGTTTTCGATGAGATATGCACTACTTCATGCGGCATCTGTTTTTCGATGTCTTCAGGTGTGGGTTTGGCCAGTTTACTCCAAACAGCATAAAGTGCATAGTGTTTTTTATCGCCCGATGTGCAGAGCTCGGATGGGAACCGATGACCAGACTATTTTTTACCATATTCCGGGTGTAGGCCACCCCTAATCCCCCGTTGTATGACATCCACTGGCGTTCATTGACCAAGTTTGGGGCGAAGTGGTTCGGCACCTGGTCTTTTAACCATACGCGACATTACGAGTATATATTGGAGCCTTTCCACATCTCGTATGAGGAGTTGGCTAATATTCACACTTTTACGAACTTTCTAGAGCATCAAGAGTGGCATCCAGATCTTGTGAAGGATCGATCGTTCCTTGTGACGTACAACGGTATTGTGTCCTTTGACTCTTACGTATGCCATATAATGTTGTATAATGTCATGTCTTGCCTCTTTTCGGTCATATTTCTGGTGATTTGTTTTATTTCCTTCCTTTTTCGATGGTTATATGTATTGTTCAGTATGTTAACTAGTCCTCTTGTTGTTTTTTAATTGTTTTGTGGTTGTCCATCGTGTCATTACTTATCCCGCTATGTTGAATAAGAGGGAAATGCTTAAGTGTTTTAAGGAGAAAGATGTTCCCGACAAGAAAGGTGTGTCGACCTGGGTCGGTTCAAAGCGAAAGCCGGACTCTGCTGGTGAGCCTATGGCTGCATCTGGTTCTCGTGCGAGTTTGGCTGAATCCGTTGGCCGATCCAAGAAACAGAAGGGGCGGCTATCAGCTGAGCTACAAGCGGTGATGGACGGGTAGCCCAGGGTCAATGTGTCGCGGGTGAAGCATGTCTTGAGTTCTGATGAAGGGGAGAGCCCCCAAAAGGTAGTTGATCTAACCGAAGCGAAGGATCTGGGAAAGGCCGAGGGCAAAACGGTCATCATTAAAGTTGAGGATGAGGTGGCCCCTGGGTTAAGTCAGTTGCTGCCGGAAGGCGACCCCCTCTCACCAGATGAGCTTCACTAAGATGGGAAAGTTTATAGGTGCCGGAAATGTTTTCAATCTCGAGTAGCATACCTATGCCAAGTATGTGGAGGCGGAGATGGTCAAGTTGGGCGGTGACGATGACGTGGAGATGGCCGAAGGTTAGCAGTCGACCGCCCCTCCAAAGGATGAGATTCCACTGAATGAGCTCCTGTCCGAGGCCGAGGTTGGAGACGGCGAGGATGCTGGAGAAGACATGGATGAGTAGCCTAAATCTAGCCCTTTGTCGAGCTTTCAATTTGATTTGTAGGATTTCCCCGTTATTCTAAAACATGATTTCCCTGCCTTTATTAGAATAGGTTTTCCCTACTTTGTGTATTTGAATTCTAAGTACTGGACTCGGTTTGTAATTATTCCTGATTATTCTTCGCTAGTTTTTTTATGAATTTCGGCTAATATAATGTTTTGTTTACTTCGTAATTGATATTTTGACATTTTGAATTTCGTTGAATGTCCAAGTGCCAGACCTGGTTTTGCCGACAGCGAAGAACCGTGTCCGGGCCTTGGGCTTTATATTGTTGATTTGTATACTGAAAAATTGGGCATCTTGGTCGGTCATAACGATGGCGAAAGATCGGTATTGAGCTGGAACTTTAAGATAGTCATTTGAGCAAAAGTTGATAATTGTATAACAAAAGTAAGGTAGAAACCCAACGCTGGAACTTATAAGTTGTTCGGGTGGTGGTTACAACTTGAGTAGATTTCTCCGAGTCCGGTCCTTATAAAATCGGTCGGACGTCGGTTACAATGACTAGTTCTAATGATAAAACTGTCTAAGTCGCAAGCCGTTCCAGACATTTGGGATCTCGGTTTCATCCACGCGCCGGAGGTGGTAGGTTCCGGGGTGGATAACTTCGGCTACTTTGTAAGGCCCTTTCCAGTTTGGACTTAGCTTGCCCTGATGTGTGTGTCTGAAACTTTCATTGCCCGTAGGACGAGGTCACCCTCAGTATACTTCCGAGGGTTGATCTTTTTAATAAAGTATGCCATCATCTTCTGTTTGTAATCCGCCATGTGGATGATGGCCTGGTCGCATCATTCACTAAGAGGTTGAGGCTGGTGCGCAATCCTTCCCTATTTGTGAGCTCGTTGTAGTTGATCGTGCAGAAGGAAGGCGAACTGACCTCAATCGGTATGACTACCTCAATCCCGTAACAGAGTTTAAAGGGGGTTTCGCCGGGTCTTGTTCTCAATGTGGTTTGGTAGGCCCAAAGCACTTTAGGGAGTTCTTCGGCCCACTTCCCTTTGGCCTCCGTTAGTCACTTTTCCATGCCTCAGAGAAGGCTTCGGTTGGTGACCTCTACTTGGCCATTTGACTGAGGGTGTGTAATGGTGGACCGGTGGTGAGCGATGCCGAAGCTTTGGAGGAACTCCGTGAAGCCGGTGCTGATGAACTGGGTGCCGTTATCCGAGATTAGGACAAGGGGTATGCCGAAGCGGAGGATGACTTGGTCGTAGAAGAACTTCTTGCAGCCTTTGTCGGTGATGTGGGCTAATGGTTTAGCCTCGGTCCACTTTGTCATGTAGTCGATGGCAATGATGATGTATTTCAGCCATCCGAGAGCTGTGGGGAATGGTCCCATGATGTCGATCCCCTAAGTAGCAAAGGGGACTGGGGACAAGATCAATGAAGGTGGAACCGGTGGCTGCTTGGGAACGTTGCTATAGAACTGACATTACTTGCACTTCTTGGCGTAGTCGATGGAGTCTTTGAAGAGTGTAGGCCAATAGTATCCCATGCAGAGTAGCTTGTGGGCCAGGGCTTTGCCGCCCATGTGATCCCCGCACATTCCTTCATGTACTTCTTCCATGGCATACTCGGCTTCATCGGGGTTGAGACATTTCAGCAAGGGGTCGTAGAACCCTTTTCGGTAGAGTATTCCGTCGAAGAGTGAAAATCGAGAGGCTTTTTCTTTGAGCGCCTTGGCATCTTTTGAGTCTTCCAGTAAGGTGCCCTGTTGGAGGCATGTAATGTAGGGATCTTGCCACCCGGGACTGATTGTGATCTCCATGAGGTTTGAGTCTTGGTCGGTGCTAGACC
Organism: Oenanthe javanica; assembly: GCA_008931105.1. Taxonomy (NCBI): domain Eukaryota; kingdom Viridiplantae; phylum Streptophyta; class Magnoliopsida; order Apiales; family Apiaceae; genus Oenanthe; species Oenanthe javanica. Next base: position 54,063 of record QRFB01001930.1, on the reverse strand, counting down.
TTTCCATGTGTTCTAGATAGACGAACCCCTCAATTTTCTTAAGGTCTGGCATGAGAGTGAGTTTCTGGCCAAAGTCAGAGAGAAAAAATTCTAGAGAGAAGGGAGAGCTTAGTATCTGTTTAAGTGTGTGTGATTTTTCGTACCTTTTCTTTATTAGAGATTCATGGATATTTATAGGAGATGGTGCATATGATTTTCACCCTTTTTGGGGAACTGGTCCCTGATGGGACTGGTAGCCATTGGTTTTATCTTGATGTTGGGTTGTTATACCTTTGGGTTTTGCTAAGCAGGTTTGGGCTGTGCCTATTGGGTCAAGCCTATCAAATATATACTCTATCAATATCCATTTCTCAAAATCCAAAAGTTATGGGTTTTGAAAATTTAAATAAAGTGTTTATGTGTGACAAAAAATGAAAAAAAAGTGTGTTAGGAATTATAGTTAAGAGAAGTTTGCAGAGGGGGGGATGAATGTATAACTTCAAATTCTTTTTCAAACTCTTTTAATTATACTAAATTATGAACTGTTTGGTTTTGATTTATAGCTTTAGTAATTCAATCGTTTACATACACATAATGTGAAAAATAAAGTAAACACATAATTTAACTTTCAATCTAATTTGTATTAGAATTGAACTTTGCTAGAATCTAAAATTCAAAGTGAATTTCAGCTTCTTATTCTTTGAGATAACAAGGTGTGTATCTTAAGGATATTCAGAACACTTAAGTAATGAGGCTGTGCAGTACTATATAGACAACATGTCCTATGGGACATGCACTCAGTAATCAATTAAGCTAAAACTAGAAATAGACAAAAACAACTTTACATTTGACTACTATCTATTTCAAGCTAACACACAATGTGATAGTCCTTTGCTTCCAGCCTTATCATTTCTATCATTTGTCTTGTTTATCTTCTAAGCTTCATTGTAGACTTGTCTCTATCATCACAGGTTCGACTGATCCTAATGACAGAGCTTCAACATGTTTTTCTTGTTCTTCTGCAAGTTTCCTAGAAATTAGCCCATTTATAAAATTCGAATACTCATAGATGCTGTCACTCGAGAACTCTTGAAGTAGATTACTTGGTCGAGTACTCAAGAGACTTCTCGATCAGTCCTTTGCTTTGATCACTTCTCGATTGGCTTAGACTTCTCAAATGCATACGTTTCTTTGATGACATCTCGATTAGACTAGACTTCTCGATTAACTTGATTTCTCTGACTTCTCGATTGACTCATGTCCTTCACTTCTCGAATTACCTCAGTGATGTGACTTCTCGATTAGTATCAATTGGCTTACTTCTCGACTAGTTTCTCTGGAACTCTTTAATCATTCATTCTCTGACTTCTCTATCAGTTGATCACTTCTGACTTCTCTACTAGGCTGACTTCTTGAATGGTTTCTTGCTTAGAATAATTTAATTATGCAACTTCTTTATTCTGCCAAAGTCTTCTTGATTTGGTGCATGATTCACCAACTTGAATCTTCTACCATTTATTCTTGACTACATACTTTAAATTTAGATTTTACATTAGGAACATGATTCTAACTGCAAGAATACATGAGATATAATAAGACATTTGCCCTAGAACAAGAAATCTAGAAATGCTTAAACAAGATAAGCATTTAATACATAGTAGGCTTGATTTGTTCCAACAATCCCCCTCCCAATTTGGAAAAATATAGTTTTACAAATTAACAACAAGATATCAAGCCTACCTTTGATTTTGTTTGCACATTTCATATTCAGCCTTTTTCTTCTTTTCTGCTTCTTCTTCAATTTCATCAATGGCCTTAAGAATTTCCAGTCTTGCTATGATTTCTTCAATGAAAATAGAATCCTTGAATGCATCAGCTATAATATTGAGGGTTAGAGCTGGATAGTCCCTGAAAAACTTGAGTCTGACCTTGGTAGTTACTCTGCTACTGACTTTGATCTCAACCCTGTCAGGATCCTTGAAAAATCTGCACTTTCCCATTCTTCTTAACTCCTCAGACCTCCTTTCAATTTCAGCATCCTCCCTTAGCTTCTTTTCAATCATCTATTTCTTGTAAATTTCCTTGTTAATTTTTGCTTGATATTTCATTACCAAATACTCAGCAATGCAACTATCTTTAATTTATTCTCCATACAACTCTTATCATAAAGGCTAATTACCCTTTTGATGTCATGTGTAGTAGAGGCTGAGTTATCATAATAGAAAGGTATTTCCTCACCATTAACAGTAGTTACAAACACTCTTCTGTCTTTTATTCCCACCTTGCAAATTCTGTTTGTTCTCCATTGCTTAATTTTTATTTTGTCTACTTCAACAATCTCCTGGATAGGCTTGATGGGAAGACCTTTGTTAAGCACAATAATCTGCTTCCTCCATTTTGGACACCTCACCAGTAGAGAACTAGTAGGCTTTTTGAAATTTACTTTAGTGGCAGTATTGACCTTTAGTTATTGACAAAGCTTCAGCTTCTTGATTTGATTCTCATTCAATTCCTTCCTAATAACTCCATTTGCAGTAACCTTGACTAGAAGTCTTTTTGGTTATTTAGTTTTTGAAATCATAGCAGTTTTAGAAACTACTGGAGCCACACTAGCACCCTGAATTTTGGTAGGTGTCCTAGTATGAACACCAACAGCTTGCTGCTTGGATGATTTATTCCTTTCATATTTTTTTTCTTTGACAGAATCCTCTCTTTTTTTCTTGTCCTCACTCTCCTTCTTCTTGTCATCTTTATTTCTTCCATTATCATTCCTTGAATTTGACTTGTCTTCATTTTCCTTTTTGTTCTTGTCTTCATCATCCTTCCTTTTCTTTTTGAGCTCATCATTGGCAAATTTAGAGAGTTGGCCACTTATGAAGGCTTTCAGCTTCTCAAGAATCTTCGTGTCATCCTCTGATTTCATGCTCTTCTTATTTTTCATTAGGTCAATCAATGAAATGATTTGACTCCTGTTCTCTTCATTTAAATGTTTGTCTAGCATGAAATGAGCAAGTTTGTCTCTCTTAGACAAATACCTGAAATGAGCAAGTGATAATGAGAGAAGTGGTCTAATGACTAAATTTTTGAGTTCTTCATCTTCCCGAGTTACAGTCTCAATTGCTTTGGAGATGCAGTCAAGCTCTGTGAATGTGAGTTGACTGAATGTACTGAGTGAAACTTTGAAATAGCCAGATTCCATCTACACTATTGGTTCCTTGCAAATTTTACCATTGTATTCAAATTTTACTCTTCTAACCATAAAGATAACTTTCTCCAATAGCTTCTTGTATTCCCAATGATGCTCTTTAACCTGTGCCTTAATAGCCTTCAAGGTTGGCATAAATTCTTTGTCAGCATGAGGCTTTACTACTTCTAGTCTCAAGTTTTTAAGCACTGCCTTCTGTCTTTCAGCTTCAATTTCATCCCTCCTTTCTTTCGCCCCCTTAGGTTTGATATCTTGTTGTTGTTGTTAAGGGAGAAATGAAGAGTGACTAGGCTTTATTTGAGAATAAACCTGAACTCTTGGAGCTTGACTTGAATTTGCCATATTGGAGAGAAAAGTTTGCATTGATGCTTGTTGAGTGGAAATTTGAGCAAGTGTGGTGCATTGAGTGGCATTGGAGGTGTCAAACTCCTTCTTGAGAGTGCTCACACTTGTCAAAAATATAGAAATAGTGGAAGTGAGTGATTCAACCTTTGCATTCAAATCATCAATGGTTTTGGCCTTAGCAGCTTCATCATTGGCCTTTGATTGATAATAGATGTCCACTTGGAGTGGTGTCAAGTCATGAAGGGGCACATCCTCAGGCAGCCTGTCTACATGCTTGTTAGCATATAACACTTGAACCATGTTGTTTATTTTCTGTTGATTCTCAAGAATGGTTGCATTGCTTTGAATAATCTCTTTGTAAGCTTTCTCCATTGCATCCATCTTGGTGTAGAGAATTAATGACTTGCCAAAATCAGCCCTAGATGAGACATTTCCATATATATCTCCATGTCTATTCTTTTCTTCTATAGTTTTCAAAGTGTCTTCCACTTTTGTTCTATGATCATGAATCTCAGCCTGCAGTCCTCTAGCAAGATAATTATTTGACTGGAGTTGGAGTTTTGCAGCTTCATGAATAGCATCATAGATTGCAGATGGAGTAAAAATCTTTTCACAAGAACCAAGAGTTGTCAAATACATCTGTCTCATCCACTGTAGCATCTCTTTCATGCTCACAGTGCTCTTGTTATCCAACTAGGCATCCACATTGACCTCTCCTTCTTCAGCCATTTGAGCATTTTTGTCTTTAGTCTCCTCCTGATCTTTAGCATACGCCATCATAATCTTTGTTGGGAAAATGAGATGTTAGAAGTTGTTGAGCAATATGGTACCAGCCATCCAATTGATCACCATAAATTTCTCTAAACTGTTCATCTGAAAGTGACCCATCATGAGATGATGGTACTGATTCCCTGTCATATTGCACAGGTTTCAGCTATTATGACAAAAAGTTAGTTCTAGAGCCACCTGTTACAGTGGTCCCCTTAGTGTCAATTTCCTCATCCAATTTCTCAGATGATTCTATAGACCCTGGATGGATTGGAGAATTCTCCCTAGGAGACAGTTTTTGAATGATTGTGGAGTGTCTAGGGGATGCCATTTGCATGGTGTGGAGGTCCCCCACATTACCCAATTTCTGTGAAGACACTTGGTGCTCCAATGACTCATTAATGAGATCAAAGGGAATTGGTACATCCTCAGCCACCACAGAGTCTGAAGTGAAAACTCCTGAAGCCTCTAAGGCTTTGATGGTGTCATCAGGATATGCCTCAGCATGCATTCCCTCACCATCTAAACATTGTTCTTGAGTGGTGAACACGGTGTCATGCACCAAGTCACTTAAATTTGGCTCACCAAGAGAAGTGGATTCCTGATGATCAAAAACCTTTTGTGTTTGGCTAGACACAATTAGTTGAGAAGAAATTTGAGTAGTGAAAGAAGTAGAGTGTGTAGAGTTGAGTGTTGGCAACTCCCCCTGAGAAAATGAGGAAGTTTCAGTAGAATGTCATATGTGCACCTATGTCTCCTTTTCAACTTCACACCTGACATCAACATGAGTGTGTTCCTGTGATGGTGCAGACTCTGTACAGGTTAGAGTGGGTTGGCCCCCAAATTCAATAGATACACCTTGTTGAGAAAGTGCACCTAGAAGTAAGTTTAATCCCTTATGTACCTCTACATCCTGTTTGGAGGATGTAGAGTGGTTTGTTGTGGCCTTTTGATTTTTCTTTCTCCTCTTTAAAGGTTTCATAGGCGACTCATCAATTTCATCTACATTTTTTACTATTGCATCCAAATTTATTTTTTTGGCAGCTGGTTTCTTCCTTTTCTTCTTTTCAACCACACTCTGTTGAGATGGTGTGGAGGTTGGTTCACTATCATCTATGGATTTGGAAGAAGGGACTGCAGTTGGGTTGAAAGTCTCTAGGTTAGGTGCATTTAGTTCTTCTGCAGCCTTGAGACCCTCTGCTGCTTCAAGATAACCAAACGTAGGCTGCACAAGTGGATACTTAGCAAATTCACTCCTCATGTGAGGTGTGATTTGCAAAGGCACATTCACTATGCTTCGTTTGTCCAGGGTTTAAAAAATGATTTTGGAAATAGACTTACTATAGCCAATTTTACTTTTGTTCATCCCAAAAAACTCAATCAACTGAGCATTTTTATGATTTAAGATTGATTGAATAAAGTGAGGGAAGAAAATTTCGTTACCTATCATGAGAATCCTGGTTTTGAGTTCCCCAAGTATGAGCTTGCCCACATTCAGCTTCAGATTGTATGCTAGTGAGTAAGCCAGCTTCAAGGCAATCATACTAATTTGGTCATAGCCAGTCTTCCTGCAAGTGAAGACTCCAAACAGTGTGTCAAACACAAATGACCATTCCTTTCCCAGAATTTTTTTGTTCAGCTTTCCAAGTTAAAACTTCTTTTTATCAACTCCTCTTTCAACAATGTCAACATATCTTATGAGATCTAGAAAGTCAAGGAGATTATCTTCAGTTGGGTCATCATCAAATCTTTCAGTTGGGAGAGATAAAATTGCATTCACATCACTTTCATTGAAGCTAATGCTGACATCTTTGATCTTTCAGTTCACAATGATTCTGGAGCTTCCATCCTCCAAAGCTACTTCCTCATAATCTGCAGTATCCCAGAATTGCTCAAGAATATCCAGGTACAGTGTTGGGTTTTCTAGAAGTGCCTCCTTCAAGTAGGATTCTACGAGAAACCTAGTGAAGCATTTGTATTGTGGTTTTGCTTCAGCATCTCAAGAGATTGCTAAAACGTTTATGTCTGGAATAGTGTAGGTTGCACGTTTGGAACTAGATGAAGCCATTGAATTTGTGTTTAAAAAGGAGAAGAGAAGAAAAAAAGATTTTAGAGAGAAAAGAGTGAGAGTTCGAATACAACTGTTTGAGAGCAAGAAGGTCTATGAGTTTGCGATTAAGCGTAGAAATGAACAATTAGATCTACTTTACTATTTATATGAATTACACAACTCGACTAGAATTGTAATCGTTTTTGTATATTCGAGAACTCAGAAAAGAGTAAAGTTGCTTTAGTAGAGAACTGATTAAATTTGATCGAGAACTCAGAATATGGAGGTGTATAGATTTGAGAACTAAATCATTCAAGAACTCACCCAAAACTGTAATCGAGAACTCTGGTGATTCGAGAACTCTAGAAAAGAACTATTCGAGAACTCAAGAAACATAATCGAGAAGTCATAAAAGGATGGCAAATAGATCACAAACTCCAGTTTTTAAAAGATTATTTTATTCTATCTTGGAAAATAAAATAATAATTTACAAACCTCATTTCCTAGATAAATAAAATTTATTTATTCATCTTAAAATAAGAAATGTGTTTGATCAATATTCCTGAAATTTTAATTATCACACTTGTTATTTAACAATGCACAAGTATAATAATTCTTTTCAAGCTCCCTTAGAACAAGAATATAATCCCAAGCTACTATTTCATTTTATTTTTAAAACAAAATGTACAACAATATAACTGATGCATTTATAAGTACACACCAGTCTGTTTCACTTAGATAAATCATCAAATTTCATGTCTGTGAAACAATTGTTGTAACAGTTGGGAAGATATATTTATCTGGCCACTTATCCTGAAGAATTTAGCATTCCAATTTCACTAACCAACCTGTTGAAGGTGGTTTCATCAAGTGGTTTAGTAAATATATCAGCCAACTGTTTTTGTGTAGGAACATAAAATAGTTCAATTACTCCATTTTCTGCATGTTCCCTTACATCAATGTGCTTTGTCTTGGAATGATTGACTGGATTGGCAACAATTGTGATGGCACTAGTGTTGTCACACATGATAGGAATTCTTTCCAACACTTGTCTATAGTCTCTTAGTTGATTCCTGATCCAAAGCACTTGAGCACAACAGCTTCCAACAGCTATGTATTCAGCCTCAGCTGTGAAAGTAGGAATTGATCGTTGCTTCTTGCTAAACCAAAACACCAGCCTCTGTCCAAGAAATTGACAGCTTCCTGAGGTGCTTTTTCTATCTACTCTACATCCAACAAAATCAACATCTGAGTATCCAACCAAGTTGAATCCTGTTTCTTTAGGGTACCATAAACTCATGAAAGGTGTTCCTTTGAGGTATCTCAAAATCCTTTTGACAGCAATAAGATGAGATTCTTTTGGATTTGCCTGAAACCTTGCACATAGACAAGTAGCAAATATGATGTCAGGTCTGCTAGCTGTGAGATAGAGTAGAGATCCAATCATTCCTCTATTGGTCTTCATGTCTACACTTTTTCCTTTCTTATCTTCATCAAACTTTGTGGCTGTAGACATTGGAGTTTTGGCAGGTGAATAATCTTGCATGTCAAACCTCTTGAGTAAGTCATTTATGTACTTAGTTTGACTTATGAAGGTGCCATCTATTCTTTGACTAATTTGAAGGCCTAGAAAGTAATTGAGCTCTCCCATCATGCTCATTTCATATTCACTTTGCATTAGCTTAGAGAACCTTTGAAATAGTTTTTCATTTATTGGACCAAATATAATATCATCCACATAAATTTGAACAATTATGATATCCTCACCATGCTTCTTGTAGAAAAGAGTTTTGTCAATTGTTTCTCTAGTGAATTGATTTTCTAGAAGAAATTTTGATAGAGTGTCATACCATGCTCTAGGGGCTTGTTTGAGTCCATACACTGCCTTAATGAGTTTGTAAATAAAATCAAGAAACTTTGAATCCTCAAAGCAAGGTGGTTGTTGCACATACACTTCTTCTTCTAATTCGCCATTAAGAAATGCACTTTTGACATCCATTTGATAGACCTTGAAATTTGAGTGTTCGGCAAAGGCTAGAAAAATTCTAATGGCTTCTAGTCTTGCAACAGGAGGAAAGGTCTCATTATAGTCTATGCCTTCTTCTTGTGAGTAGCCTTTTACAACAAACCTTGATTTGTTTCTTTTTACTATTCCATGTTCATCCATTTTATTCTTGTAGACCCACTTGGTGCCAATTAGTGATCTATCCTTTGGAGGTGGCACTAATTCCCAAATATTATTTCTCTCAAATTGATTCAATTCCTCTTGCATGGAAATTATCCAGTCTGGATCCAACAAGGCTTCTTCAACTCTTTTTGGCTCATTTTGAGGCAGAAAGCAAGCATACAAACATTCATTTATGGTTGTTCTCCTTGTCCTCACACCTTCATCAGGATTTTCAATAATTTGATTAGTTGTATGTGCCCTATTCTACTTAGTTTGATGAGCTACATCTCTGTCACTTGAACTTGTTTCCTTCTGATTGAAGTTGTTGCCATTTGTTGCAGATCCTTGAGGAACTCCCCCTGAGTGGAGCTAGGGTTGTGTGGGGAATTCTCAAGCTAGATATAACTGAAATCATTATTTTCTCTTTCCTCATTTGTTCTATGTGAGATGTCTACATGTGAGTCTTCATGAGTATTGATAACATTTTCAGTTGTAAATGTTTTAGGCTCCATTTCATTTTCAAATCTCAATGTGTCATAGTTTTCACCTTCCAAGTTCATTGCATAAAACTTGAAGTCATCAAATGTTACATTTGTACTTTCCATTATTTTTTGTTGATCAATCACATATACTCTATATACAATCTTGTCTAAAGAGTATCCCACAAATATTCCTTCATATGCGTTGGCTTCAAACTTTCCAAGATGGTTAACATCATCCTTTAGAATAAAGCACTTTATTCTAAACACATGCATGTACTTCACAGATGGTCTTCTATTTGTCATGATATGGTAAAGAGTCTTTCTAACTGGTTTTGTGATGAGTGTCCTATTTTGAGTGTAACATGCAGTCCTGACAACTTCAGCCCAAAAACATGTTGGAAGATTTGCTTCTGCTAACATGGTTCTTGCAGCTTCAATAAGAGTCTTGTTCTTTCTCTCAACAATTCCATTTTGTTGTGGAGTCCTTGGAGTTGAGAATTGGTGAGTGATCTCATTTTCTTTGCAGAATTCATTTAATATAACATTTTTGAATTCTGTTCCATTATCACTTCTTATGGTTACAACAAGTGTAGGTCCTTTGTCCAATCTTCTCAAATTTTCAATACTGAACTCAGGAGCTTTATCTTTTGAATGAAAGAATTCCACCCAAGTGTATTTGGAGAAGTCATCAACCATGACAAGTGCATATCTTTTCTTGGACATGGACATGACATTTACTGGTCCAAAAAGGTCCATGTGAATCAATTGCAGTGATTTGGTGATTGATGTGAATTCTTTACTTTTGTGGCTTGACCTCTTCATCTTTTTCTTTTGACATGCCTCACACAATCCTTCTATGCAGAATTCAAGTGAGGGCAGGTCGTTCACTAATTCTCTTTTGACTAGTTAATTAATGTTCTTGAAATTTAAATGAGACAGTCTCTTGTGCCAAAACCAACTTTCATTTTCTGAGGCCTTGGTGTAGAAACAATAAATTTTCTCTTTGTTTGCAAAGTCCAAATCTTCTATAAACAGGCTTCATTTTCTTACTCTTTGTAGGGCAACTTCTTTGGTCTTTCTGTGTGATATGAGGCACAATTCTTTGTCAAACTCCACCTTCAAGTCTTTGTTGCAGAACTGAGTGATGCTTAATAAGTTGTGCTTCAAACCATTGACCAAAGCTACATCTTCAATGACAACATTCCCATGAATCAATTTGCCATATCCAATAGTGAAACCAATGTTGTTGTCTCCAAAGGTTACCATTGGGCCAGTCATCTTTGAATTGTGATAGCAGGGCTTTGCCACTAGTCATATGCCTTGAACATTCACTGTCCAAGATCCACATGACCTTCTTTTTAATTGTGCCCTGTAAACACAAACAAATTAAGTTTTCTTTGGTACCCAAATTAGTTTGGGTCCTTTTTGCTTAGTAGTATGAGTGTCATTTTTCTTCTTTACAGTACTAGTCATAGAATTCTGCAAATTTTCATTTTTCATATTTTGAGTCTTTGCTTGATTTGTACTTCCTGAACTAGATGCATTTCTAGGTGACATGGAGTGTTTTCTACTCTTGATAGGACTGGATGATTTAGGCCTTGCAGTTTTGTTGCTTAAATTTTTACTTGTGCATCTCTCAACAAACTATTTTCTCAGCCTAAAGCAAGTATTCATGGCATTCATGTTACATGGCATGCAATCAAATTTGTCACAAAATTTATGATCATCATGCATCAAAGGTTTGACATATCCACAAACATACTCAGAATTATTGACAACAGGTTTTTTGCACAAATGAGTGAGGTGATTAGTTGATCTATAGTTTATGTAAACTTTTCTAGGTGCATTGTGAATATGTGAATAATTATTGTGCTTGCTTATGCCAATTTTACCATTTCTGTTTGACCTTTTCTTTTTAGCATGCATGGTCTCAATTTCTTGTATTTTGTGTTCTATTTCACCCTGAATAGGTCTGGGCTTAATTTTGATTGTTGACTTTTCTGGTTCAACACTAGGCCCATCAACTTCAACTATTTTGGCATCCTCATCATTCAACTGTTGTTTGATGACCAAGCTTGTGTCATCAAACTCAACTGTTGACTTTTAAAAAATAGGAGCCTTGAAATTTTTCAAAATCTGAGGATTTCCAAGAATTTCAATTTTCTTGCCTTTTGTTGAAACAAATTTGTTTTTCTTCAGAGTGTCATAATCAAAATGAATCCCAATACTAAAATTTTCCTAATGCTTCTCATGGAATTCTTGAACAATAATGGATGAGTTTTGGTAAGATCTTATTTTAAATTCATTCTCAGAAATTTGTTCTTTAAGAATTTTTTCAATTTGCTCAGAGCAAATAACTTTATTTTTGAGATACTCATTCTCTTGTTTCAAATTTTCTAGAGTTATCAAGGACAATTCTAAGGTCTCATTCTTAGCAGTCATACTGTGAGACAAGGATTTGCCTTTGGTTGTCTCTTACTTCTTCAGTTCCTTCACACAGAATCTTTATGGTTTCCCATATGTTCTTTGCAGAGGTGCAATTGACAATATTGTTGTACATGACCATGTCTAAGGATTCTATGAGTATGAGCATTAGACTATTGTCAAGTGACACCTTCTCTTTCTCTGTGTCTATGTACTGAGATGGATCTTTGGGTATCCATGTTACAGGTATCACTTCCGAGCCATTAGTTGTTTCAGGAACCAATGTTACTGGCATAAAGGGGCCATTCTTCAAGATTTCTGGATACATGGAGTTGGCAGCCTTTATAAACACTAACATTTTCCTTTTCCATAGGTTGTAGTTTTTTCTATCAAAAGAAGGAATCTTTATACTGTTAGCTTCTGAGAACTCATTTTGATATTCAAACTCTATATATGTTAACAACCTGAGCTCTGATACCACTTGTTAGGAATTAGAGTTAACAGAAGTTTACAGGGAGGGGTGAATGTATAACTTCAAATTCCTTTTCAAACACTTTTAGTTATACTAAATTATGAACTGTTTGGATTTGATTTATAGTTTTTTAGCAATTCAAGTGTTTACATAAACATAATGCGGAAAATAAAGTAAACACACAATTTAACTTTCAATCTAATTTGTATTAGAATTGAACTTTGCTACAATCTGAAATTCATAGTGAATTTCAGCTTCTTGTTCTTGGAGATAACAAGGTGTGTATCTTAATGATATTCAGAATACTTAACTAATGAGGTTGTGCAGTACTATATAGACAACATGTCCTATGGAACATGCACTCACTAATCAATTAAGCTAAAACTAGAAATAGACAAAAACAACTTTACATTTGACTACTATCTATTTCTAGCTAACACACACTGTGACAGTCCTTTTCTTCCAACCTTATCCCTTTTGTCTATCATCACAGGTTTGACTGATCCTGTAATGACAGAGCTTCAATATGTTTGTCTTGTTCTTCTACAAGTTTCCTAGAAGTTACCCCATTTGAAACATTCGAATACTCATAGATGATGTCACTCGAGAACTCTTCAAGTAGATTACTTGGTCGAGTACTCAAGGGACTTCTCGATCAGTCCTTTGCTTTGATCACTTTTCGATTGGCTTAGACTTCTCGAATGTATACACTTCTTTGATGACATCTCGATTAGACTAGACATCTCGATTAACATGATTTCCCTAACTTCTCGATTAACTCATGACCTTCACTTCTCGAATTACCTCAATGATATGACTTCTCGATTAGTATCAATTGGCTTACTTCTCGACTTGTTTATCTGGACTTCTCTAATCATTCATTCTGTGACTTCTATATCAGTTGATCACTTCTGACTTCTCTACCAGGCTGACTTCTCGAATGGTTTCTTGACTTAGAATAATTTCATTCTGCAACTTCTTTATTCTGACAAAATCTTCTTGATTTGGTGCATGATTCACCAACTTGAATCTTCTACCATTTATTCTTGACTACATACTTTACATTTAGATTTTACAGTAAAAACATGCTTCTAACTGCAAGAATATATGAGATATAATAAGTCATTTGCCCTAGAACAAGAAATCTAGAAATATGCTTAAACAAGACAAGCATTTAATACATAGTAGGCTTGATTTGTTCCAACAGTGTGTATGATTCATGATTATGAGAAATTAATTTAAATTTTATTATTTAAATCCATATTTTTTGTTTAAATAATGTTTCAATCATATATACTCCCTCCGTTCCAAATTACTTATCCACTTTAACTTTTACACGTAATTTAAGTTGCATTGACAGCATAATTATATAAATTATTTAAAAAAATTTCTTTTTTTGATTATAAATTTAATATTTGAATATATTTTTTCACAATTTTTTTAAAAAAATTTATATAACTTTGTGCGCAAATAACCTTAAACCACGCATAAAAGACAAAGATGACAAGTAATTTAGGACGGATGGAGTATTTACCAATAATAAAAATAAATAAAAATTAAAATAAAAATTTATAAAATTTATTTTTTATTATAAAATTTAATTTAACTTATAATTTAATGTTATTTTATTTAAAATAACATATTCAGTCTAGAATTAAACAAAACACATGATATCAAAAATAAGTTTCGACCCCATACCACTCCAACCCAATAACTCATTCCAAACTTATACCAGGGCACCAAACAAACAACAATTTTAATTAACTCTAGTTACTAGGAGCTATATTTCACTTAAACTCCTCGATTTCATATATTATAGGTACATACGTCATGGCATATTTGCTTATATAGGTCTGCGAAAGAAAGGGAAAATCTCTGCGCCTAGCTTTCTTGGTGCTAAAATGAAAGATCACCTTACATAATTAACTAAATAACTTAAAATAAGATTAACACGAATCATCAAGATTTTGCTTAAACGAATGGGCTGATTTTGATTTTGAGTTTGAGTTCGAGTTTGATTAGAAAGTTTGATGCAATTATTCCTCTTTGCAGTATTGAGGAGGGAAGAACAAAAAGCCTTAGATGTTTTCTTTGAGATTAGCCTTGAAGAATCACTCCTTGGAATATTATTCATATGTTGATTTGATGATGATCTTTGGCACCCTCTTCCATATAATCCTACATAACTTTTACATGACTTGGGCTTTTTGTTGTATGGATTTTCAAGTTTGGCCAAGTCTTCTAAACATCTAACATTTGATATGAAAGTGAAATATTTGACTTTCCATCGAAATGTTTATAGAAACATCTCCTACAAAAATGAACCAATAAAACCATTAACACCTAACATTTGACCAACAACAGGTATCTATCATCGTCCTTTCTTGTATCAAAACATGGAGGGTTCGAGTAGAATAAGTAGCATGTGTGAGTAAATATTTAATTTTTTGTGTTATTCATTCTATAAAAAAGAAAAAGATATTGGGCGGCCTTCGATTTGCTCACCGATTAATCGAGATTAAATGAGTTACACGCAAACTGGAGTAATAGGATACTTGGTGTCAAGAAATTCTCTATGTGAGATTACAATGAAATCCATGGCAAACATCTCAACCAAAGAGAGAGGAATAACAAAGAGTTCAAGAAGATAACGGTGAGAAATCTTGTAACAATAGGTGTGAGACATGTTAAAGGGAGAGAACATCAGAAAATAAAGAGAACGGACCATGAGGTGGGAAATTTTTAAAAATGGAAAGTTCGAGACCTAATTTTTATAGGCTCTTGATGAAATTTCCAGAAATTAACTTTTGATAATTCATCCTTACTATTAAGGACTTGAATTATCGATTATCGATCAAAGTCATTTTCTGAGTGTAATCCATGGAAAAATGAGAACCAAGTGACATAGTTGAATGAGTGATCGATGTGGGTTGTCCCACATGGAATCTTAAGGCCTCGTTTGGTTTGCAGGATTTTTAGTTACGTTGTAACCAAAATATCCTTGGAACTAGGTCACAACATGCAGCTCCTGGGTAAATAAAAAGTAAGTGTTTGGTATAAGAGTATGTAACTCATTTAATTAAATATCATACTAAAAATATTTATACAAATAAAAATTAAATTATACTAAAAATTATATACAATACTAAAAATATTTAGTTAATTGATGAACTAAAAATTATATATTTAACTATTCATGTGTAATAATAAAAACAATTTTTTTATACAAATAAAAAATAAAATAAAATAAATATACAATATTAAATTACTAGGTAACATATAAATTGAAAAAATATATTGAAGATTCTAACAAATTAAATTGACCATGAAGATGATATAATATATTAATATAATGTTATTATATTTCAAATAAAAAATAATAAAAATAGAATTAAATAATACAATTTAAATAAGGTTATATATATATATATATATATATTAATATGTATAAATATATGTATGTGTTTTGCGTGTAAAATATTATAATTTTAAATGTTAGTTGACTTAACTATCTTAACATTTTAATAAGAAACTTAATTTATGCATTTCAATTTTTTTTAGAATTTAATGGTTAATTTTTATTACACAAACATATAAATTGTTAGGAATATATTCATTTGATGATGTACAAAATACTAGAATAGAGTCTAGCATAGATATATCTGTAATAAAATAAGTTTCTAATCAAAGTATATGTAAATCAGAGTTTAGTTAGTCTCTATGCAGGTATCAAGAGTATTTGCACTTGGAAGATATTCAGAAAAAATAAAATCAGAATCTGGGAGTTGATCATAGTCTATAGACTATCAGAGTCTATAGTCTGTCAGATACTGAAGATCATCAGAGTTTGATGTCTTTCAGAGTCTATAAAGCTGAAGCTGAATTTGGAAAGCGATCACAATAATGGAAAGTTTTCGAAGATAAAGACAAATATATTGCAGATATGCTATGGGAATGAAGGAGAAATACAGAAGGAAACTGTCAACTAATAATTAGGAATTATATTCCTATTTTAATTATATTTTTTTTAATTAGTTGATAGGTAGCTCTCTATATAAACACTCTATGTAACATAATTTATTTTGTCAAAGTTTTTGAGAGCATAGAGATAGAGAGAGTTGTTGTGATAAACACATATAAGCTGATAGGATTTGTGTACATCCTATGAGAGTTTGTATTTATTCATCAATAATACTAAAAATATTTCTTTACAACTTTGTGTTTGATCTTTATTATTCGAAGCTTAAATATATATTAAGTTTGATTTTAAAACAGGTAAAAAGAGATCACAAGTATTCAACCCCCCTTCTACTTGTGTAACTAGGAAAATAATTGGTATCAAAGCCTCAAGTTTAAAATTGATCGAATATGGATGGAAACAAAGATGGCAATTCTAAGATTCATATTCTCAAAATTAATGAGTACACTCACTAGAAGGTGAAGATGTTGCACCATCTGGAGGCTACATACCCTGACTATCTTGACAGGATTCATGATAGACCTTACATGCCCTCAAGACTTGTTCCTCAAACCACTGTTGAAGGAAAAATTATTGGAGAGCACTTTGTTGACAAACCAAAGGCTGAGTGGTCAAAGGAGGACAAAGAGAATGTTCTTAAACAGTTTGGACTCTGTTCTCACAAACTATGTAATATCATGCAAAATTGCTAAAGAGATGTGGATAAAGCTTGAACTGCACTGTGAAGGAGCCAAGGATGTCAAGAAGAATGCGAGGTCTCTGCTAAATCAGGAGTATGATTATTTTGAAGCAAAATCTGGAGAAACTACACGGAGATATATGACAGGTTCACAAAACTCTTGAATGAGATCTGGCAACTCTGAATCCTTTTCAGAGTCAAGCAACTCACGAGAGCCTCTTCATTTGAGTTATATTCACAAACATGAAATGCCAATGACTTAGGGGAGCTTCAAGTTCAAGAACCAATCTTCCACCAGCTAGAAAATGGGTACGAGATCACACTCCTGATTTGATAATTGGTGATCCTGAAAGTGGTATGCAAACAAGGAAAGCCACTCAAAATGAATGTATGTACAACTATTTTCTCTTTAAGAATGAACCCAAGAAAATTGAAGAAGCTTTGCAAGACCCTGATTAGATTATTGCAATGCAAGAGGAATTGAATGAATTTGAGAGAAATAAAGTGTGGAAACTTGTACCTAGACCTAGAAATAGATCAACTGTTGGCACAAAATGGGTGTTCAAAAACAAGCTTGATGAGAATGGAACTGCGATCAGAAACAAAGCCAGGTTGGTTACAAAAGGATATTCACAAGAGGAAGGAATAGACTATTATGAAACCTTTGCACCTGTAGCTAAATTGGAAGCCATCAGAATGTTTCTTGCATTTGCAGCCCATTCAAAATTCAAAGTTTATCAGATGGATGTAAAAAGTGTCTTCTTGAATGGAAAATTGAGAGAAGTGGTCTATGTGGAACAACCACCGGGATTTGTTAGGCCCCGGAAGTATCGTAGAAGGGGGGGGGGTTGAATACGATACTCATTAAATTAAAAAATTCTTTCGAATCTTTTGCGGATAAATAATTTAGAGTTCGGTTAGTGGGCTCGTGTTCTTGAGGTGAATAGTGTTTACGGAGCTGCTTACCAATTTTCTGTGTTTAGGATTAATCAGTTCGGTTCTAGAAAATTAGCAGTAAAATAAACAACATAAGATTCAGGGAATATATCATTTGATAAATATAAACCCTGAGGTTGCTACACCCGGCCAACAAATCCGGTCCGAAGAACAAGTTCTTCGCTGCTTAACAAAAATATAACTCTCAATTTCCTATACAAGTATTTCTAGATCAGTACAAAGGAAACTAAGACCGTAGAGAGTGATATATAGTGGCCCTGAACATTTTCCGTTAAGGGACCGACCACTAATACATCTCCGGTGAAGAGGTATAGATTTTTCTGGGTGTTCTCTCCTCTCCGGCTTTGCCTTCTCTCTCTCTGGATATTTTTGTTGTGTTGTAGAAGACTTCTCCAAATGAATGGCTCTGCTTCAATATATGTGTAGGCTTTTTCAGTACAGCTACGTGGCTTCATGTGGTCCAAGTAACTGAGCTGCTTCTCACTTCTTGAATTAACAACCGTCGAGACACTTGATTTATAACCAACGGTGAGTCTGTTGATAACCATCGAGACTGAAATAAATCACTTAATACAATTCTGCTCAAGGATATCAATGATAGATGGCATGCTGTGGCTGGCTGTAGATTAAACAATCTTAAACCTCAATNATCAGAATGTTTCTTGCATTTGCAGCCCATTCAAAATTCAAAGTTTATCAGATGGATGTAAAAAGTGTCTTCTTGAATGGAAAATTGAGAGAAGTGGTCTATGTGGAACAACCACCGGGATTTGTTAGGCCCCGGAAGTATCGTAGAAGGGGGGTTGAATACGATACTCACTAAATTAAAAAATTCTTTCGAATCTTTTGCGGATAAATAATTTAGAGTTCGGTTAGTGGGCTCGTGTTCTTGAGGTGAATAGTGTTTACGGAGCTGCTTACTAATTTTCTGTGTTTAGGATTAATCATTTCGGTTCTAGAAAATCAGCAGGAAAATAAACAACACAAGATTCGGGGAATATATCATTTGATAAATATAAACCCTGAGGTTGCTACACCCGGCCAACAAATCCGGTCCGAAGAACAAGTTCTTCGCTGCTTAACAAAAATATAACTCTCAATTTCCTATACAAGTATTTCTAGATCAGTACAAAGGAAACTAAGACCGTAGAGAGTGATATATAGTGGCCCTGAACATTTTCCGTTAAGGGACCGGCCACTAATACATCTCCGGTGAAGAGGTATAGATTTTTCTAGGTGTTCTCTCCTCTCCGGCTTTGCCTTCTCTCTCTCTGGATATTTTTGTTGTGTTGTAGAAGACTTCTCCAAATGAATGGCTCTGCTTCAATTTATGTGTAGGCTTTTTCAGTACAGCTACGTGGCTTCATGTGGTCCAAGTAACTGAGCTGCTTCTCACTTCTTGAATTAACAACCGTCGAGACATTTTATTTATAACCATCGGTGAGTCTGTTGATAACCATCGAGACTGAAATAAATCACTTAATACAATTCTGCTCAAGGATATCAATGATAGGTGGCATGCTGTGGCTGGCTGTAGATTAAACAATCTTAAACCTCAACTATCGAAGTGTCATAACTATCGAGAGACTTAACCGTCGATGGAATAAATAATCTGGATATTTATCTGAGTACCTTAACTATCGAGATGCTGTAACCGTCGAGTGAAATGAAATTAATAA
Source organism: Oenanthe javanica (assembly GCA_008931105.1). NCBI lineage: Eukaryota > Viridiplantae > Streptophyta > Magnoliopsida > Apiales > Apiaceae > Oenanthe > Oenanthe javanica. The sequence continues at coordinate 34,877 of QRFB01001930.1, read as the reverse complement.
TATATCCAAAAGGCTAACCGTCAAGATGTGCTAACCGTCGGTAAATAAGACGAAATAGCCAAACAGGAGACCCAACCGTCGGTGAATAAGACAAAACAGTCAAACAGCTAAACGGTAGTTCACCTTAGCCATTTTTCCAACGATTCAAAGCTCTGCAATATTTTCTTTCACTGCAACCAAGTTAATAAATTTACCTTTACTACTTGAACTTGATTTTCTCCGAGCTTTAGCACACAACGGTTATACAGCCAATTCTTTTCTAACATAGATGCGGTTCTCAATTCCTTTTGTGCTGACATTTAGTGCAACTGGTCTGGTTCACAAACGACTAACACGAACTTGATCTTCACATCTTCTTGACTATTCAATTGGCCCTGTTTCTCTAGATGTTAAGAAGTGCTTCTATTGTAAGTACATTGGAATCCTCTGGCACTTATGCTGAACCATAAACATATCTGAAACCCTGAACATCTTCGAACTTTATCCTTCACTGAAGTCTGAACATATGAATGAACTTCCTCCAGCAATCTATAATAGACTCCAAGATTCCATCTAATATTTTGATTCTTTGTATTTGCCGTATATTCTATCTTCTCGATTCCTGTACTTGAGCTCTGCAATTCATTGCTTGACTAATTTGCAGATTTGGATCACTAGAATCTTTCTGGTACTTTGACAACTGCTTCACTGCTTCCACATCCTTGAATACTTCAACCTTTATTCTTCACTGAGGCATGAACATATTAATGAACTTCTTCCAGTGAGCTAATGCTTCAAGTCTGTAGATTTCTTCTTTATCCTTTGTCTTTACCAAGTCTTCATGTCTTCCTGATTCCGGTGATAACTTCATATTATTTACACGTCCTGTTCTTGTGTTGAGTTATAACCCTATGTTACATATAGGTCTATACATACAGCCTTTCAGGATTTGTTGATCCTAAATTTCCTAATCATGTTTACATATTAGAAAAGGCATTTTATGGATTGAAGCAGGCACCTAGAGCATGGTATGAAACTCTATCCAAATTTCTTCTTGAAAACAATTTCATTAGAGGTACCATTGACAAAACTCTTTTCATTAGAAAACAAAAAGGTGATATTCTACTTGTCCAAATTTATGTTGATGATATTATTTTTGGGTCTACCAATGACAAACTTTGTGAAAAGTTTAGCAAACTTATGCATTCTAGGTATGAAATGAGCATGACTTGTTTTTGGGACTCCAAGTCAAACAGACCAATGATGGAATTTTCATTAGTCAATCAAAGTATGTTAAAGAACTGTTGAAGAGGTTTGATATGCAAGATTGTGCTGCTGCCAAAACTCCCATGCCAACTGCCACTAAGCTAGACTCTGACCCAAAGGGTAAGAAAGTTGAAAACACTAGCCATAGAGGTATGATTGGCTCTTTGTTATATTTAACTTCTAGTCGATCTGATAAAATATTTACAACATGTCTGTGTGCTAGATTTCAAGCTGACCCTAGAGAATCTTACTTAATTGCTGTAAAAAGAATTTTCAGGTATCTCAAAGGGGCTCAGACTCTTGGACTTTCGTATCCTAGAGAGTTTGATTTTTTATTAATTGGCTACTCAGACTCTGATTATGCAGGTTGCAAAATGGACAGGAAAAGTACAACAAGCCAATGCCAATTTCTTTGCAACAGGTTAATTTCTTGGTTTAGCAAAAAACAACAAACTGTATCAACTTCCACAGCTGAGGCTGAATACATAGCAGCTGGAAGTTGTTATGCTCAGAATCTATGGATGAGAAATCAATTACTTGATTACGGACTAACATTCTCAAATATTCCTATGTATTATGATAATACTAGTGCTATTTAAATTCCAGAGAATCTAGTTCAAAATTCCAGAATAAAGCACATTGATGTCAGGTATCATTTTATTAGAGAATATATTGACAATGGTACTGTTGAACTTCATTATGTTTCAACTGACAGACAAATTGTAGATATTTTAACAAAATCACTTGATAAGTCTACCTTTCTCATATTGGTATGTTAAATATGTAATTGCGTAACCATTTCAAGCAGCAAGGTATGTACTTTGATTATAGTCCCTGATTTGTCAAACTATAATTTGGTTATTATAAATTTTTTTGAAGTACTTTATCTTGACAGAGTCTAACTTCTAGACTCTGATGGGTCTATAGACTCTGAGAGTCTGTTGACTCTGAAGGTCATGACTATTTGACTCTGAAACGGTTAAAGTTCGCGTCTGTAGACTCTGATTATTTTTTAGCTGTCCATTTGACTAGTAATAGGTAGTAATGGTTACCTTTTACTGAATACAGGCTGTAGACTCGTGTGTATTGTATGCATTTCAAACAAAATAGAAAATTTACATTCATTTTACTCACTTGTCTATTGCAATCTATTTTACTAAGGCAAAAATATTCTCACAGCTCTTCAATAACCCTAGCAAATTTTTCCAAATAACTTCATCACTTTCAACTCAAAAACTCAAATGGATGCTCAATCTACTACTACTCGAGGACCCAAGGCTATTGCTTTCACCTTTGGTGATTTTGAGTTCATGGCAACAAACCATGTCTTAGCCCTAGGAGACAAGAAAGGGTGTAGATGCTGATTACTACCATGTGATGGACTTCTTGGAGCAGAGTGAGCTCAGTTAAATTTTCAAGGCATCTCCAGTTATTAACATGGATGTTGTCTCGCAGGCTTGGAGCTCTGCAAAGGTTGTTGATCCTACTCAGGACCAACCATGTAAAATCATGTTTACTTTTAGTGACATTACATTTGATGTTACTGCTGATGTTATCAACTCTGTGTTTCAATTACCTATTAAATAACCTTTTGATGACACTTTTTCTGATTATGATATTAAGAGCATACTTAAGTCATTAGGTTACACTCGTAGCTTAGATAACATGAGTAAGTTCACTAGGCCTCACTTGAGAAAGGAATGGTCCTTTTTCTTTGACCAAATTGCTAAGTGTTTTACTGGAAAATGTAGTGGCTTTGATGCACTTACTTTTATCACTTATCAAATTGGACACAGTCTCTTATTTGACAAGGTGATCAATATTGGTCATATGTTGCTTACTCAAATAGGAGCAAAATTAAATAATGTGCAAGAAGGGAGGAAGAAAGTCTACTATCATAGATTTCTAATGATTCTCCTCAACCACTTCATTCCTAACATGTCAACCAAGCTTGCAGATGATTGTTGTGTGCAGGCCTATAAGCAACAGAGAATAATTTTCTCTGATATCAAGATAATTGATGATAAGAAGAAAACCAACCTGTCTGCCATGGTATATCCACAAGTAATGCATGTAAAACTCTCCAACTACAAACCCACTATCTATAATTCTTCATTTTTTGGTGGTGAAATAGTGCATGAATAAGTAATGGAGAGTCCCCCTGCACCAACCCAAGTAGCCGAGTCCCCTCCTACAACAAAATCCCAAAAACCTAAATCCAAAAAGAAACCAACCTCAGGTATTTCTCAACAAACACCAGTTGTAAAGAGAAGGAAATTGGTTTAAATCAGGCTTATAGATGAGCATGATGATGAGGAGCTCAACCCCCTAGAGAAGCAGGTTGTTGAGGGGATTTCTTTATTAAAAGAGGGTCTTGATGCACCTGAGTCTAACCTTCAAAACAAGTCTTTAGACTCTCAAAAGGCTACAGACTCTTGAAAACCTACGGATTCACCTTAGGATTCTCAACTAGAGTCTTCTAAGAAATCTTTTGCTAAGAAATACAAGAGGTTGAATAAGGCTTATTCTGCACACACACAAGCCTACTATTGTTAGTGACCCTGTTTTGCAGGAAACAGATGCTCTCAAGGCTCCTACAGAGCCAGACTCTGAACAACAAAGAGAGAATCAGAGTCTGCTGCTGAGTTAGAAACTGAGTCTGAGCCACCAGGTTTTAATTATGAAGCAATTTGGGATAATGTGGTTACCTACAGGATAACTATTCAATGGATTTCTCACTTTCAACCCATGTCAAGACACGTGGTTGACTATCTTGTCCAAAATGTAGGAACAATTGCCAAAAAGTATATATCTATCCAATCTGTCAAAGTAGATTTGATCAATTCAAGGGCATGTATTTTCAAAAGATAAGGAAAGATCTGCATTTTCTTTTCAATCTCACAGATGCCCAGGAAATTAATGTAATCCATGCATGGGCCTTTCATCATAATATGGATGCGTTTGTTATTAAAGAACAATAGGAGGAAGTAGGTGTTGGAAGGAAGTTGAGAGAATGCAATAGTGCACCAGTGGTGACTAGTGGAATAGGTGCTCAGCTTGTCTCACCCACACAAGAACCACCTAGTCAGAGGTTGGTGATAGTGTTGTAGGGGAGCATGCTGATAGGCTCTCTTTTCCAACTCACACAATTTCAGGTGAGAACCCCAATGATATGGGAGGACAGACTCTAATAGATGCTCATGAAGAAAATCAACAATCTATTCTGTCAGAGTCTATCAACTTTGAGGGGAGTCTCATACTGAAGCAGTCAGAGTCTATAGTAGACCCTGAGACTGGGATACTGGAGCCAACAGACCCTGAAAAGAAAGAAGCTGCTTGTAAGAGTTCAGAGTCTGTTGTTGCTCACTCCTTGATGGAAATCCCTAGCATTTAGACAATTGAAAGGGTTCCCCTCCATCAAGGTGGTTCAGGTATTGAAGCATCTCTTACTTCTCTTACCCCCTCTTCTGTAGGACTTATGAGTGCACCTACCCAAATGAGTGAAAAAATCAATAATGAGGTGTTGACACTGGTCCATGCAAAAGGAGAGGTAGAAAAGGCTGTAGAGAGCCAGAGTGAGGCTGAGAAAGTGGGTGCCCAACCCCTTCTGTGAGGGTGAGAGGTTAGGGTATCATGAACCTAGCTTTACTTATTGGGACCAAGATTTTCCCAAGAGTTGGTCTGATGAGTTGAAGCAGGGGATGGATAAAAATTCATTTTTGCTTATCTTATAGATTGACAAGATGGAGGAGGCTTTAGATGCTCAGAAATCATTCACACAGAGGCCACAACTTCATATGATGGAGTCTCTAGCTAGAACAGTAGATAGAGTCAGGGAGGCTTTGGTGGTTAATACTGAAAATCAACCCGAGTCTACAAATTTGAAGTGAGAACAACATATCTTCATCATGTCAATTTAGGCAAGGCTTCCAGAGTCTACATGTTCTGATTACTCTATTGAGGAGTTATATAGTACCTTATGTAGTTTCAGTGTCTACTCAACCATCAGAGTCTACACCTCTTGTAACCAAAGTTGAATCATTTGATGCTTTGGAGACTGATGATTCCACCTCTGTAGATGAAAGGGAGGTGAATCCATCTTTTAATTATTTTGATCAAGTATTTCCACAACATTGGAACACAACTCAGCCTCTTGGTGTTGATGACAAAGAGACATTTGAAGCCATTCTTCCTATTCACAAGTTAGAAAGGCTGAAGGCATTTCAAAAGAAAAATTTCCTGGCTGAACATGTAACTATCCTGATGAAGAGCCTGATGCTTCTCTAATTCAAGAAGGAAAAGATATGAATGCTGATATTAAAGCTGCAAAGGAAAACTGATTGCACATTTGACATATGTGGTCACAGACATATCTCATATCAACACCAAATTGCCTACTGTTGACACAACCACAACATTGCTCAAAACAAAGTTTTAATATTTGTATTCTCTTCAACTATCTAAGAATGCTCCTGTCAAAGAATCTTTGTCTAACTTCAAGGCTAAACAGGACACCCTTCAAAATTCTGTCAATGATCTAACCACTAAGATGGATTATATTATTACTGCTCAGGTAAATATCTCCTTAGTACTAAAACAAATCCTTCTGGCTGTCACGTGGTGATGATGTCAAAAATGGGGAGAAGAAAGTTGGTGGTTCTTCCAGGAGTAATAAGGATGATAGATGCAAGGATGATAAAACAAGGGAAGTTAAAATAAGGAAAGATGATGATGATGAAGCTGGTGATGGTGATGGTTCCCATGGTCCTAGGGGTCCTAGTGGTGTGTAACAAAAGAAATTTGGAGTGTTTGTTAAAACTCAATCACATCAATCAGGGACTAGACATGGGAAATCAAGGTCTAAGCCAGACTCTGATAAAGGTAAACAAAATACATACTTTGATTAGCAATAGAAGGAAGAGGTGAATGAGCCAAGCTATTGGAGATGTAGTCAAGAGAATACTCAATTGAGAGCCAGGAGAACTAAAGGGCTATGAGGCATCTCAACATCTGACATAGACAAGACAACAAATCTAGCAGCTGACCCTCACTCACTTATAGATAAACAGTTTAAAAAGTTCACCCAAAAACATCTAAACAAGGTGGTGTCTGCTCAAATTGTTTATAATGTGTTTCAAAAGATGTTAGGAATATATTCATTTGATGATGTACAAAATACTAGAACAGGGTCTAGATTAGTTTATCTGTAATAAGTCTTTCTAGTCTCTGAAATGTATAATCAGAGTCTAGATAGTCAACATTCATGTTACTTGTACTTAGAAGAATTTCTGTAGAAAGTGAAACCAGAGTCTGCATGAAGATCAGAGTCTGGAAGGTGATCAGAGTCTATAGACTATCAGAGTCTGTGATCTATCAGAGTCTACATGTGATCAGAGTCTGAAGATCATCAGAGTCTGAAGATTTCAGAGTCTATACAGTTGAGGATAAATTTGGAAGAAGATCACAGGAATGGAAAGTCTTCGAAGATCAAGATAAATATATTGCAGATATGCTATGGGAAAGAAAGAGAATTCTAGAAGGAAACTGTCAACTAATAATTAGGAATTCTATTCCTATTGTAATTTATCTTTCTGTTATTAGTTGATAGGCAGCTCTCTATATAAACACTATGTATCCTAATTGTAAAGGTGTGGAAAAAAGTTGAAGCAGATCTGAGTGAAATTTTGTGAGAGCATAGAAATAGAGAGAGTTGCTGTGATAAACACAGAGAAGCTGCTAGGGTTTGTGTACACCCTAGGAGAGTTTTGTATTCACAAATCAATAATACAAAACAGTATTGTGTTTGATCTTTGTTCTTAATTCATATCGAATTTGATTTTAAAATCAGGCAGAAAAGACATACAAGTATTCAACCCCCCCTTCTACTTGTACGACTGGGAAAACAATTGGTATCAGAGCCTAACGTTTAAAATCGATCAAAGATGTCTGGAAACAAAGATGGCAATTCTAAGATTCCTATGCTTAAGAGAAACGAGTTCACCCACTGGAAGGTTAAGATGCTGCACCATCTGGAAGCAACAGACCCTGACTATCTTGAAAGAATTCATGAAGGACCCTATGTGCCCTTAAAGCTTGTGCCTCAAATCAATGAAGAAGGCAAAGTAACTGAAGAACACTTCATTGAGAAACCAAAGGCTGAATGGACAAAAGAGGACAAGGAGAATGTCCTTAAGGAGGCAAAGGTCAAAAACATACTCTTCAACAGTTTGGATTTTGTTCTTACAAACTGTGTTATATCATGTCAAACTGCTAATGAGATGTGGAAAAAACTTGAAGTGCACTGTCAAGGGACTAAAGATTATAAGAAGAATGTATGATAGGTTTACAAAACTCTTGAATGAGATGGCTATGCTTGGTAAGGTTTATGATTCTGAAGATACAAACACCAAGTTTCTGAGAGCACTTCCTGAAGAGTGGGACAATAAGACTACAGCCATAAGGGAAGCTAGAGATTTGGATGAACTAACTCTAGAAGAATTGTATGGCAGACTCAAGACATATGATTTGGAGATGCAACAGAGGAAGAATAAGAAGTCTGTGAAGACAAAATCTGTGGCACTCTTACTGGAGTCTGAGAAAGAACAACAGGAACAACCCACAGAAGCTAGAATCAAGGATTCAAGGAAGAAGGGTAAAGCTGTTGTGGAGTCAGAGTCTACTGACACAGACTCTGATTCTGATGAAGAGATTGACCTAAGTCAAATGATGGCTATGTTTGCAAAAAATTTCAAAAGAATGAAATTTAACAAAAGAACTGGAAAATTTAGCAAGAGGCCATCATTCAAGAAGGAAGATGAGAAGGTTGAGAAGAGCAAGAGTACTATAATCAAACTTGAAAAAGCAAAGGTCAAATGTTTCAACTCTGAAATATTGGGGCACTTTGCAAGTGAATGCAGAAAGTCAAAAAGTCAAGGAAAAGGAAAAGACTTCTATCAACTGGAAAGGATTGGGCAGATTCAAGCTCAGAGGATGAAATTGATTATGAAAATCTAGCACTGATGGCATCCTCCTCAAGAAAATCACAATCTCCCAAAGAACCCTCATCTCCTAAAACTCAGGTATCAATCTTTACTCCTGAATCCTTAATTAATTTAGACTCTGATGGTATAGAAACTGTGCAAAGTGAGGTCAATAAAATAATGACAACATGTAGGTCTCTCACTAGTGAAAGTGAAAGGTTGAGAGAGGAAAATTTGACCTTGACTAAAAGGAATGATCATTTAGAGTCTGAGTTAATATTAATGGAACAATACAAAAAGGATTCTAAGAAACATAGTCATAACTACACTGACATCTTGAAATCCTATGACTATGTTAAGAAAGAACTAGAAGAAGAGAGACTCAAGTTTAGAGTCTGGACAGACTCTGGTAGAAAAGTTCAAGAAATTCTCAATAATCAAAATGTGTGTCAAACTGCTGGTCTAGGCTATGACAAGAGTCAAGACAAAAGACCTATTGTTGAGAATGATAACAGTGAAGAAGCTAGCCAAGTTAATAAGACTAAAGACAAAAGTACATTTGTTCCTGTTAAGTTTGTGACACCTAAAGAAAAATCTGAAACCACAAACTCATCTGTCATTAGTCCCCCTGTTGTTAACAAAAAGACAGATGAAACAGGAGCAAATAACTCTAAGAAAAATATNAACATAGGGTACTTGTCTAAGTCTAAGTTGAAAGAAAGGCTAGAGAACTTATCAGAGTCCACCAAAACTAGGAGAAATAGGAATGGTAAGGAAGGCATTAATAAGGCTAATAATTATTAAAAAGATCATAATGCTCCTAGAAAGAAGTGTTATAGATGTGGCAACCACAACCATTTGGCTATAGATTGTAAAGCAAAGATTGAGAAGAAATCAGAGTCTAATCCTTCACAGACTCTGAAAAGTCACTACATACCACAGAAACCATGTTATCACTGTGGTAGCATATTTCATTCTATCTATATGTGTAAGGACTATCATGACTTGTATTACAATTTTTATGAGCTAAAATCTTCTATTGATAAAAGTTGGTATGACACTGTCAAGACTCCACCAGAGTCTAAGGCAACAAAAGAGACAGGTAAATCAAAGGTGAAAATTGTAAAGCCTGCTTCTCCTAAAGTTAGTAGAAAAGGATCCAAAACTGTTTGGGTCCTCAAAACATCTAACTAGTTGCTTTATGTATGCAGGGAACCAGGGTAAAGAATGTAACCCTAATCCTGGACAGTGGATGCTCAGGACACATGACTGGAAAGAAATCCCTGCTTACAGACTTTGTGGAAATGGCTGGCCCAGAAGTATCCTTTGGAGATGGCAACAAAGGACAAACACTGGGATATGGCAAAATTGTACTTGGGAATGTCATCATTGATCAAGTAGCTCTAGTTGATGTCTTAAGGCACAATTTGATAAGCATAAGTCAACTTGGAGATAAAGGTTACCATACTGGCTTTGACAACAAAGAGTGTCTTGTGACTCACAAAGAAACAGGCATTGTGGTTTTCAAAGGACTTAGGCATGGTAACATTTATGAAGCCAGCTTGGAGGATTGCATACACAGTGAAATCACATGTCTATATAGCAAGGCCTCAACAGAAGAAAGCTGGAAATGGCACAAGAAACTGTCACACATCAACTTCAAAACACTCAATAAGTTGGTTAAACAGAATCTTGTAAGAGGATTACCACAGGTTGATTTTGTGCAAGATGGACTTTGTGAAGCATGTCAACTTGGGAAGCAAAGAAAATCATCCTTCAAGAGCAAGACAATTAACACCATTTCTGAACCCTTTTATTTATTGCATCTTGATTTATTTGGTCCAGTAAATGTTATGTCAATTAACAAAAGGAAATATACTCTTGTTATTGTAGATGATTTTACAAGATTCACATGGGTTTTCTTTCTACATTCAAAGGATGAAGCTCCACAACACATAAAAGACCATATCACCTTTCTGGAAAGGAAATCAACAAAAACAGTTAAAATTCTAAGGAGTGACAATGGTACTGAATTCAAGAATTCAATCATGGAGGACTACTGTGCATCAAAGGGAATTACTCAACAATTTTCTGCACCAGGAACTCCTCAACAAAATGGAGTTGTGGAGAGAAAGAATAGAACACTCATAGAAGCTGCCAGAACAATGCTGGCAGAATCTAAGCTACCAGTCTATTTTTGGGCAGAGGCAGTCAATACAGCATGTTTCACTCAAAACTGCACCTTAATAAACATGCATGGAAAGACTCCCTATGAAATGATAAAGGACAAGAAGCCAAGTGTGAAACACTTTCACATATTTGGATGCAAGTGTTATGTACTGAAAGTACATCCTGAAAATCTAAGCAAATTTGAAGCCAAGGTAGACGAATCAATTTTTCTTGGATATGCATCGAACACAATAACATTCATATCAATTGATCAGTTACATCAATTAAAATTTCTATGATTCTATGATTAAAGTTATCATCAAATTACATGTAGATTCCTAACAATCTCCCTCTATTTGTGTCTGTGACATGAATAGGCATAAATCTACTTGATGATAACAAAACCCTTAATTATTTTCATTCAGATAGAATCAAGAAATTTAATTAGCACTTTAAATTTGAAAGTACCAGTTGATGTGTAATTTCTGCAAACTGCTCCAATGTATTTCACTCTTCATGATCATCATTTTCTGCTCACTTTTTCTTCTTTTTCTTCTTAGCATTTTCTTTTAGTTGTCTCATAAAGGAACTCCTCAATATTGCTTCATCTTCATCAGTTTCTCCAAGTTGCCTCATTAGATAGTGAATTTCTCCATCTGTGATTTTGTCCAGATATTTGCAGATATCAAAGAACTTTGTGTTGCCCTCCACATCTGTAAAAATCATAGCATACTTGGGTTCCAACACCACCTTCTTGACTTGAGATTTCCATAGCTTGAGTGGTGAATCAGGTTCAATTTCAGCCTTTCCTCTCCTTAGCTTTGAAATTTGATGTTGAATTTTCTGAGCAATTGAGATATTGAGTTTGTACCTTTTATTGAGAAGTGGTAGAATGGTTTTCAGGGCATTTAGTTTTGCTTCATTATCACCTTTATTGAGTAAGTGAATTTTGATCCATTATCATACTCCAACCTCATTGACTCTTCTTGGTTAGAGGTTGCAGGGTAAGTCCTTACACCTATCAGCCCTTTTTCACTCACCATTGGAATTCCTTTCATTTTATACCCTTCAATTGTCACTTCCTCCTTGATTTATTCTTGATTGACTTGAGGGTTTTCCTGAAACACTGTATCTTGAGTTGTATTTGTCCTTTTCTTAGCGATTGTAATTTTCCTCCTTTTTCTCAGTGGTTGTTCTGCCAATTGCTCTTCCATATGCCATTGCATTTCTATCTGTCTAGCAATCTCTTTATTCTCATTTTCTCTCCTTGCAGCATCTGAGATTCCTGTAATGATGGCTCCTTGAAGTAGCTTCTAGCCAACTGGTTCATTTTTCTTTTTCTTTTCTTCTTCAATCATTATTGCTTTAATCTTTTTCTTTTCTTCAAGGGCTTCAATATCTATTAGAAGAAAAGCTTCTGCATTTGAATTTCTTTCTTTGGTAGCCTCTTTTGCACTTTCATTGATAGCCTTTGTTTGAGCAATGAACTCATCCAAATTTCCTGCTTGTGCAGCCTTTGACACCAACTCAGTATTCTTCTTTAGATCTTCAATCTTCGTCCATTCCCTCTCAATCATTGCTTGAGTTTCTTTTTCTCTAGAAAGTCTTATAGCTTCTAGCCCATCTTCAAATTTCTTTGCATCTTTCTTTTTCTTTTCTAAGTCATCTTTGTGTGATTTAGATGACTTTGAAGATTGACCTCTGTCTTTATTGCTTCCACTAGCACTAGCACCAGCCACATTGCTCCTACTAACTCCAAGTTGACCACCAACACCACCTACACCATCACTTCCATCCTTATCCTTATCCTTCTTTTTATTCTCCCCCTTTTTCTTATCATTACGGAAAGGAGGTGGTGGCATTCTGTCTAAAAACTTTTAAAGAATTGAGGCATGTAGAACTTGGCCTTTAATGATGTCATCCTTTTTCTTTTCCATAGAATCCACTCTTATCTCTAAGGTTGTAAAATGCTTGGACTCTTTGAATAATTTGTCCTTGATTTGATCCAGAGTGTTCATTGGAAGTTTCTCATCCAATATTCTTTCCAATGCATTCTTGGTAGATGTGATAGATCCCTTAATGATTTCCAATTCTCTTCTAACTCCTGTCACTGTTATCTTTTTAGTCTTCAATGATTCCCTAATACAGTGTGCAATCCTTCTTTGAGTAGGATCTGTAATTTCTACTTCCATATTTGTTCTTCTGTACTGAGAAATAATTTTAGTTTCAGCAGCTTCTAGAGATCCATCAACTGTACTCATTCAAGGTTCTTCATCAGAATCATCATTCAAATCTTCAAGTGCCATATAATAAGTATCTGTTGTATTAGCAATGCTCTCATTTAGATTCCTGGTTATTTGCTCAGTGTGCTCAATCCCGAATAATTATTCTCCATCCCTGTTACTTGAAGTAGCCAAACCTTGATATCTTGGATCAGGGTGAACAAAATTGCTTGGATCCAAATCACCAGCATCAACCTCTTCATCTTCCACAGCTTCATCTTCCTTATTGACTCCACTCATACTTGATTCATTATTAGGGACTCCTCCTATATCTTTCACTCCTTCCTCCTCTAACATCAATTCATTTTCCAACTCTTGTGCATATAAAAGAATGTTTTTATCTCTCTCACTCATCTCTCTATTTTGCATCATGATCTCATCGTACTAAGTTGGGGCCCTCAAGTTTTTCACTCACATTCCTCACTCATAACCTGTGCACCTACTAAGGTGGGCCCCTCAAGTTTTTCACTCACATTCCTGGAAGAAGTAGGAATGACCTCACTCACTCCCTCTCCTTTTGTCAGGCTGCAATCATGTCTCTCACTCAACTCACTCATTCCTAAAAGTGTTTGTGCAACATCAATTGATTGAGTATCAATTGATATAAATAAAATAACAGTTGATGTGTTTGGGATATCCATCGATTGATGCATACCCATCGATTGCTCTTTAATATCAATCGATGGCTTATCAGTTGATGGCTGAATATCAATTGATGTTTCTATATCAATTGATGGAGTAAAAATAGTTGAGGTAATGATTTGAGAAGAGATTTTTGAAATAATAGTTGAGATGGAATCCTGAATTTCCCGGGAAAAAAATTAAAGAGAGAGTGTTGGTTTCTCCTTGAATATCAAAGAAGGTGAATTTGAAAATGCCTGATTATTTATCAGGACATTTCCTGAAGAATTTTATTAAGGTGGAGAATGAGGAATAGAAGGGATTGGAATTGAGAGAGAATGAGGCTGCATCTCAAAATTTATTTGAGATGCATCAAACTGAATTTGAAAAGGTTCCACCACAGTTTCTTGTGATTTTGCAGTATGTTTTTCCCCTTGTGCAAAGGTTACCTTCTTCTTCCTCCTTTCATATGATTTGGGGGTTTTGGCTTGAGTGTACCCATTTTTGTTCAATGCCCCTGGTTGAGGGCTCTTTTTAATATTGTCATCCTTTTGAAAGGATGACAATAGTGGTGTGTTTGATCCCTTTTCAATTGCCACAGTCTGTTGGGAGACTGTGGAGTGGCTATTCCGGGTTGTCTCACCCTCACTCACCTTATCCTTCTAGGTTCCTTGATGTTTCATAGTTCCCTTACCAGCTACATCCTCCTCTAATCTATCTACTATAACAGGTGTTTTTCTTTTCATTATTTTTACAACAACAGGTTTTTGGGAACCTGTTGAGGTTGGCTTCTTAGATTGGGGTTTTGAAATTAGTTGCGTGGCTTAGGTAGGAGGGTTAGGGTCATTACTAATACCCTTCATAGCCACAGAAGGCAAAGAAGTTTGGGGTTGAGAAGAAGTTAAGTTAGAAATAAATACCTGAACAAAAGCTGTATATATCAATTCCACATATCTACGAAGATTGATCATTACCAAGTCTTTGAAGACCCATTTATTTTGGATCCAACAATCCAAAACTTCTGTACTCCTGTCAATCGCAATATCCTTGACAAAATGGTTAATAATAATCATGATAAATCTAGCATAGTAAATATGATTAGACCTATTAATCTTATTTCCTAATTTGACAGATATTTCATTGAGTAATAGGCTTCCTAAATTGTGATATCTATTATATAAAATGCTATAACTTACTTGTTGCATACTTGTAGTTATTGCATCAAAATTACTAACTTTACCAGAAAAACACTTTATTATAGCATCAAAGAAATATGATCATTCTTTCCTTAGATTATTTCTAACTATACTACCTAAACTAGCATTAGGAGCAATGTAATTGATTTCCCTAAGCATAGTTCTAATGTCTGTGTTAGTGGGTGCATCTTCAGTATTGTTTGCAGGAATGTTTAAACACCCACCCAAGATCACAGTGGTTAGAATATACCTTTGTCCTTTGCAATTGAAGGTAATTGAAGAAAAATCTTTTGCTACCTCTGCTGTTGTCCAGAATTCTTCAACTAAATTGCACACTATCTTTGGTGCTTCTGAGAGGGCCTTTGAGACTCTTGAAGTTCTCAGGAATTCCATTAGAGGATGAAATTCTATTGGGTATTCCTCCACCATAGTACACGCAACAAAGTTGTTGTGTTCATAGTAGAATCCAGATTGTGAGACCTTCTTTGATGATTCCATAATCGTGTTTATAGATTTAGAAATAAAATAACTGGTAAACGTGTTAGTGTTGAAGAGAAAAGAAAAAAAAAAGCAATAAGCAGATTAGGGTTCTTAGCAAAAGAGAGAGAAAGAGATAGATAAATCGTTAGTAAAATTGTAAGTAAGACTTAAAAGAAATTTTCATCTCACTATTTATATTTACTGAGTTCCCAATCTATTTCTTATTCAAAATAGAGCTTAATCAATCGTCGAGATAAAAAGGTAAATAAAAGAATTACTTATTTTGGCAAACGACTGTTATACATACTGGATTGTATGTATTCATCAATTGATAAAATAAGCAATCAACGACTAGATTTTGTACATGTCGATTGATGACATGGACTCTGAATCTTCCAAGTCATCAACAGATAAAGGACTTTTCCATCGACAGATATTACTATCCATCGATAAACAAATTTATCATCAATTGATATATTTATCTGTCGACAACTGCAAATATCCATTGATATAAAACTGTTCATCAATTGATTATTGAAAAATAAAAAATTAACATAGTTCATGGCTACAATCTAAAACTAACATAAATAAATAAATAGCTTGTTAGACATTTAACAGATTAAACATAGTTAAGCATACCTAAATCACATATCAATCTATTGAAAATAGATTAATCTAATGGTTTGGTAAAAATGTCTGCAAGTTGTCTTTCACTAGGGACAAAATGTAATTCAACAGTACCATTCATTACATGTTCCCTAATGAAGTTATACCTTATATCAATGTTCTTGGTCCTTAAATGTTGAATTGGATTTTCCGTAATGGCAATAGCACTACTGTTGTCACAGAATACTGGAATTTTACTTAATTTAAATCCATAGTCAAATAATTGATTCCTCATCCATAACACTTGTACACAACAGCTTCCAAAAGCAATGTATTCAGCTTCTGCAATGGATGTAGACACTGAATTTTGCTTCTTGCTAAACCATGATACAAGCTTATCTCCTAGAAATTGGCAGGTGCCTGTGGTACTTTTTCTGTCAAATTTGCAACCTGCATAGTCTGCATCTGAATAACCAATTAGATCAAATTCAGAGTCTCTAGGTTACAAAATTCCAAGATTTGGTGTTCCTTTAAGATATCTGAATATTCTTTTTATTGCAATCAAATTAGACTCTCTAGGATCAGCCTGAAACCTAGCACAAAGACATGTAGCAATCATTATGTCTTGCCTACTTGCAGTTAAATAAAGTAATGAGCCAACCATGCCTCTATAACTTGAAATGTCCACTTTAGCTTTCTTAGTATTCACTTCAAGTTTAGTTGCAGTGGCCATGGGAGTTTATGAGAAGAACATTCATTTAAATCAAATTTCCTTAATAAGTCAGAAATATATTTGGTTTGTTTTATGAAAATACAATCTTTAACTTATTTGACTTGCAAACCAAGAAAATAGGTAAGTTCTGCCATCATGATCATTTCATATTTACTTTGCATCAACTTAGAAAACTTTTGACAAAGTTTCTCATTAGTTGAGCTAAAAATAATGTCATCTACATCGATTTGAACAAGAATCATAGAGTCACTAACATTTCTATGAAAGAGAGTTTTATTAACAATACCTCTTGTGAAGTGATTCTCAATCAAGAATTTAGATAGTGTGTCATACCAGGCGCTAGGTGCTTGTTTCAATCCATATAGTGCTTTGAGAAGATAATATATAAATCCAGGATGAATAAGATCAATAAAACTACGAGGTTGTTCTACATATACTTCTTCCTCTAGTTCTCCATTAAGGAAAGCACTTTTCACATCCATGGATACATTTTGAAATTAGCATGAGTAGCATATGCTAGAAAGATTCTGATTTTTTCTAACCTTGCAACTGGTGAAAATGTTTCATCAAAATATATGTCTTCTTCTTGTGAATAGCCCTTTACCACTAATCTAGCTTTATTCCTTGTCACTGTACCAGATGCATCCATTTTGTTTCTGAACACCCATTTTGTACCAATGATAGACTTGTTCTTTGGTTTGGGCACCAGCTTCCATACCTTGTTTCTTTCAAATTGATTCAACTCTTCTTGCATAGCAATTATCCAATCAGGATCATTCAAGGCTTCTTCAATCCTTTTTGGTTCTTCTTGAGACAGGAAGCTACTATACAAGCATTCATTTTGAGTTGCACTTCTAGTTTTGACACCATCATTTGCATCTCCAATGATCAACTCAAAGGGATAACTTTTGGTCCATTTCCTTTGTGGTGGTAAACTTGTCCTTGAAGATGATGCTTCATGATCATTAAAATTATCATCATCATTTTGATATGATTGATTATTTGAGAACCCTCCCCCTGAGATGGATACTCTTCTTGAAGATTTTTTTGAGCAGAGTTGTTATCCATAGAATGGTCATCAATTGATGTATTATCAGTCGATTGACGATTATCAACTGATAAATTATCTATTGATGCATTGACATCAATTGATCGGGAATTTCTGGGTACTTGATTTCTTGAAACTTCCACATCATCATCACTTTCTTCACCAGGTAATATAGGGTGTCAAAACTATTTTTGTCGGATATTCAGAAGAGTATATAGGGTGTACATAATTGATTAGCACCAAGTAAAAGAAAGTGTCAATGTTACTTTTAATGACACTAAACTCCCAAGTATCCAAACTGAAGATTATTCTAAGTCATTAAAATTTGATAATTATCCAGACTCATATTCTGATAACGAAGAAGAACCTGAGGTTGCAGCAGGAAATGATGATGACAATAATGATAATGATCCAGGTAATAGTGGTGGAAACAATGGAAAAACTGGAGATACTACTAATACTAGTGGTGGATCAACTAGTCATCCTGGCAGCAACACAGGGAGAGATGAAGGATCTACTGGCAGAATATAATATCACAATGAATTTCGAGGCGAATCATCAAGATCAAACCTACCAAGGGAAATGATATGGAGCAGAGATCATCCCTTTGAATTGATCATAGGTAATCCAGATGTTGGAGTCAGAACCAGAAGTGCAACTTCAAATGAATGTTTATTTTCAGTTTTTCTATCTCAAGAAGAAC